>JANTPZ010115520.1:0-28052 GCA_025593235.1 Vachellia pachyceras
TTGTCAATGCAGCACATGGGGTTGTCACTTGACAACCCCTGACAACACCATGTGCTGCATTGACAACACATGGGACCATTTTTTAAATATTTTAAACTTTGGGACCATTTGATAAATAAGTCCCTTATGTGGGACCAAACAGTAAATTTCCCAAAATATTAAGCTTTTGTGGGCCCACTTTCTGACCACCTCATCCTCATATCCTTGTATCCAATCTCTTTTAGCATCATCGTTCAATCCATCTTAGAGTTTTCTTCGTGCACGAAGCTTTTTTTTTTTTTTTGCCTTTTTTGGAATTTTCAGAATAGTGACTTCGTCTTCTGACATACTGTCTTTAATTTGGATGACATCGACGGTGAGGGACGAGGGATGTGAGTGAACAGTGAAGCTGAAGAGAGAGATAAGGCTCAGCGGTGAAAGATGAGATGAGATGAGATGGGCAGCAAGTGATCGAGACCCACAGATTACATATCTGGGAAGAATTTCTTATCAACAATACACGCAATCCAAGATAAATCATCTCAAAATCCATAAAAATCATCTTGAAATCCGTAAATTCTTCTTCTCGGAATCCGTATACTTTTTTTCTCCCAACAGATTCCTAAACACACATAGAGAAAACTGCAACGAAACAATTTAGAAATTTGTGCTCCTCCGAAAAACTTGATGTTACATATATAGGTAAGATTTTGAATTAACTTATTTTAACTAATTTTACAGGAGTTTTAAGTAAGTAAATGGGATTAATTTTGTCTCAACTTACATAAAAATTACTTTTTGAGGGGTCCAACAATCAAGTTAACTGACTTTATTTATGCAAGCATTATTAGTGTTAGGTGACCATTCAGGAAATGTTCAAAACCTTTATAATACACGTTTTCGATAATTAACACAGCTTACTTTATACTCTCGCTTCAATAATGTGTGTTCCTATTACACACACACACACACACACAAAATGTTATATAAATCAAGGTACAAAAAGGGTATTGGTGACTGAATTGGACAAGTCATTGTGTTAAGTGTTAGTGGATAAGATCGGATTTAAATAGAGTCAGACCGGTGAGAAATAAAAAATATGGTAGAACAACATGGAGGCAATGGGCCAAATGAGAGTGTGTAGAAGATTTGCATATCATATTAACCGGTGCAAACTCATTGACTTGGGATCTGAAGACCCACCTTTCACATAGAGAGGCCCAAAAATTAATCATGTGCACAGGCTATATAAAAAGCTTAACAGGGCACTGCGTAATGATGTATGGAGACGTCTGTAGGTAATTGACGGCTCGCCCTACTCAACATTGGTATGACCTAAGAAGAAGGGAGATTTCGCCCCGCCCTTAGTTTGTGGGTGAGCTCAACCCTTGCATAAAATTTATGTATAAAAAAATGATGTATGGAGACGTGTGTTCAAGGAAACCATAGACAAAGTGGGCTCTCGGATCCCAATCTGAACGTTACCCACTTTTCATACACCTTGAGGCAAAACCAGGCAACAGAGAGGCCACCTTTCCGTTTTGAGGAAAAATGGATGGTACACAAGGACTTCACTAACATGCTACATCAAAAAATGGTCAGGTTCATCAGACACTTGGGAGGAGTTGAGATCTCTTTCTACAAATCTGCGAGATTGGAACACGAATGTGTTTGGCCATATAGGAAAGAGAAAAAGAGATATTGGGAGGATTAAAAGGTATACAAAAAGCAACCCAACTCCAACCCAACGTGCATTTGGAAGAGATGGAGAGAGACCTGCAAGAAGAGCTTAGTGAAGTTTTGGCACAAGAAGAAATTCTATGGTTCTAAAAAGCGCGCACTCAATTGTTGAATGATGGCGACCGTAACATGAAGTACTAACATGGTAAAACAGCCATTCGCAGAAGACATAATAGAGTGAAAACTTTAAGGAATGAGCACAATAATTGGGTGGAAGAAAAAGAAGTGGGGCTGCTTGTTATCGTTTTTTCAAGAATTTTTTTATAGAGAATAATTATGATAGACCTTGGTGGACAACAGATCATAATTTCTTTGGTCACAAAATTCGGGCATTAGAGAACATGGCTTACTTGATTTCCTCATTAGAGAACATCCCTCTTCCATCTCGCCCCACTTAGCCCGCGGGTTGGTGGGTCGGTTTTCTTTTTCTTTCTTTTTTTTTAATTTTAAAAATATTATATTTTATATTCTTTCACCTTTTTTCATCTCAATATTTTTTTACAAAATATGATAAATAATACATAATATATTACAAAATAGTATAAAATATTTTATTTTTTCATATCAACTTTCGATAATACTATATTTAAAATTACAACAAAACATTAATACTTATATTTTTTGAAAACTTGAAAAAAATGTCGGTATTGAAAATTTATTGTGGGAAAAGAATCATGTGACTATGCAATCTTATGAGAAAAATTTTGGAAAAGGAAGTTTTTTTATTAGATTGAAGTAGTATGAATAAGAACTTCATCAAACCCCTTTCATAAAATTTGCAAAATATCTTTCAGATATAATTACTAACCTAAATGAGAATTATGAAATCTCATATTCCATATGAAAATAATTCAATTAATATAATTAAAGATGATGCATGCCTGAAGCATGAGAAATCAATCTATTTTGAATATAAATATTTGGATAAAAGGAGCATACATTAGGATGAACATGTAGGAATAAGAAGAAGAAGATGGAGGAAGTGCCACAAGCGATCATGGATGACCAAATGGAGGACAAGGAGCTGGAGAAAAATAATCACAGTGGTAATGGTAATGATGCACCAAATGCAAAAACTCATCCCCTGTCCTATAAGCAGTCTTTGATGGGGTATAATGGTTTGGCAAACGGAAGTTATTCCATGGAACAGATGATCTTCTCTTTGAAGATGAAGATATTTTTTGGAAAATGCCAGAACCAACTGAGGAGATTATAAGGCTTAAGAGAATCTACCCTGTGGTTCCAGTGTCCCAAGGTGAATATAATGAATGGTGTAAACCTTGGAATTTCGCTCTAATCATCATTGTCCTAGGTCGGAGGTTCAACATCTATATGCTCAAATCCCACCTGATCAAGCTGTGGGGATTCTCTGATTTTGAGTTAGTGGACCTGCCAAATAACTACTTTGTAGTCAAGTTTACAAACTATGAGCTATGGAGGAGCCACTATAGGAAAATCTTGTATGGAGGCCCTGGGTCCTCTTCCAACATTGCATGTTAGTTCAACGGTGGACACCGTATTTGAACCCATTCAAGAACCCTTTGAGAAGTATCATCACTTGGGTTCCTATACCCCAAATCCCCCTTCATTGTTACAATAAACACTGTATAGCCATGTTAGGGGAACGTATAGGTCGCCCCCTCAGAGTTGATATGCACACTCTATCGGAAAATACTGGAGCAGCAGCTCACCTGGAGAGGGGGAGATATGCAAGGATTTGTGTTGAGTTGGATTTACAGAAAATTCTTGTACCAAGAATCATTGTGGCTGACCAATGTTTTAATGTGGACTATGAGGGACTCAAGGTGATCTGCTTTGAGTGTGGTCGCTATGGTCACAGGAGAGAAGCATGCCAATGGAAAACATCAGGTGGCATAATGCATGGAACAACAAATGGTAACACTGACCTGGGATTTTCAGCTCACAAGCCGACAGGGGGGAAGGAACATCACGGACAGGAGGAGAAGGACGGACAACCGGAATGCGCAGCTGAAACGCACGGAGCCAGAACTGTGCAGCGCGCGATCGGCCCCGAACTGCACGACGACGAATCACTGGAGAAAGGACGCTCACCGGCGCCCGAGAGCTTTGGTCCCTGGATGCTTGTCACCCGGTCAGCGCCGTATAGGGCGGGAAGGAGCGTGGGTCGCTGTTCCGCAGGCAACGCTGCTGCCACAGGTCATCAGGCTATCAGAGGTGAGGTGGCGCCGATGTAATCTTCAAGATTCCAGGCTTTGGTGACTGAGAAGGAGCAAGCCGAAGAGGACTCTGCAACTGATGTTTGCTTGAATAAGGAAAGGGCGCAGATTGGAATTGGGAAAGGAGGAGGGGATTTGTCAAAGAAAGGGGCAACCAACTCGTGCCATCAGGAAGGGAAGGCTGGACCAAAGAACTCAAGCAGAATTAAAAAAGGAAAAGGCCAAGGAAATGAGGCAAATGGGCCCCAAGGAAATAGCAAACTTGAACTGGGCCAAGGGAAGCTTGCTGGGCCGTGTGAAAGGAAAAGTAATGGACCAAGGGAAGGGCTTTATTTAAAAACCATGGATAAAGATTTGGGCTTAGGAGGTGGCCAAGAAATTGAAGCTAATGGATCACTAAGAGAGGATAAAAATGAGCTGGGCCAAGGGAGTTCGAATGGGCCGTCTGAAGGGAATTTTAATGGGCTGAAGGAAAAACTTTGCTTGAAAGGTAGGGATATGGATGGATATTTGGGCCAAAATTAAACTCAAGGGCCGAAGGGGACGAGTGGTAGAGTTAAAGGCAAAAAGATTAGCCATCGTGTCCACCAAGTAATTAGTGGAAGTATAGATCACTTGGCGAATGAAGATGGACTTTCCCAAAAGATTCGGAATGACAAGGCCCCATCTTTGGATGACATGGCAGACGAGAATCCTCATTTAAATAAACCTGAGGATAAAGGAACTAAGGCTTATTTTTTGCCCGAAGGCTTAGATCCAAAAGCCTCCTGACCCGAGAGATGAAAGAGAAGATAGAGAAATGGGTGAGGATGGGGTGGAGCTAGCCAATTATGAGGACATGGCCGCTTCCTTAGAAGATGAAGATCATCTTGAGGAGTTTGGCTTCGTGCCGGAAACAAGGGCAAGTCAGTAAGTGCTCCTTTCCCCTTGTATTTCCTGTTTTATTTATGATTATTGCTTCTTGGAATTGTAGAGGGGCGGGTAGTAGGACCTTCCCTCTACTTATTAAAGATATGGTCAGGAAGAATAAAATTGATATTCTCTGTCTGCTTGAGCTTAGGATAAGTGGGATGCGTGCTGACAAAACCATTCGTAAGCTTGGTTTCTCAAATTGGTTTAGAATTGAAGCTTCTGGTTATGCTGGGGGAATTCGGCTCCTTTGGGATTCTAGTGATTTCAAAATTGAGTACATCACCTCCAATACCCAAATTTTGCATTGTCAAATTCATAACCTTAAGCTTAATCAAGTTTTCTTTTCCTCCTTCATTTATGGTGAAACAAATTATAGGAAGCGAACACTGTTATAGGACACTATCATGGAAATAGCCCGTCATACTATGGACATTTGGATTTTAGTTGGAGATTTTAATGCCTATAGAACTCCTGCCAACAAGTACGGGGGTGCCCCAGCTCATGCCCTCTCTATGAAGCAGTTTGACGATTGCATTCTTGACGCCGGGCTCCATGAGTTAAAAGACCCTATGGATAGATTCACTTGGGAGCACAGAGGAGTCAGGGAAAAGTTAGATTGGGCCTTCTGTAATGTAGCTTGGGAGATGGGTTTCCCTAACTCTAAAGTGAGTTATGACTCAACTACAAATATGATCATAAGATTATGGTGGTTTCCTGTATTCCTACCCCATTGGTCTCCATAATAAGAAGAGGTTCCATTATTTGGCTGCTTGGAGATTTGAGGAGGGGTTCCAGGAGATTATTGACAATGCCTGGAGGGGGAGAGACTGGATTGATGGGGTTGAGAGCTTCCGAGGGCAGGCTACCGATTGGAACGATTCCACAGTTGGTAGCATCCCTAAGAGGAAAAGACAAATCCTAAGGAAGCTAAAAGGCATTGAAGCCCACAAAGGCAATAGCACGCCAAGTGGGCTCCATAGACTAGAGAAACGGCTTTGGGAAGAGTATAACAAACTCTTAATGCAGGAAGAGACTCTTTGGTTTCAAAAGTCTAGATGTAACTGGCTTCAATGGGGCGACCGGAATACGAAGTACTTCCATGCTTCAACCATTGTTAGGAGAAGGAAACAACGTATCCTCGCTTTACAGGATGAGAGTGGTAACTGGATACAGGACTCAGAGGGATTAAAGGCCATGGCTACTAGCCATTATTCTGATTTGTTCACTAAGGACCTACCGTCCCTTCTAATTCAAATTGGTCTAGTGAATTTCCCCCACTGCATGTTATCCTGCTCGAGTCTCTTCATAAGGATGTGAGCGATGTGGAGATAAAAAATGCTGCTTTCTCTATTGGAGCTTTCAAAGCTCCTGGACCTGATGGCATTCAAGCTCATTTCTTCCAAACCCAATGGTCGGTGGTCGGGCCAAGGATTTGTGATTTGGTTAAATGAGCTTTCTTAGATCCGGAATCCATCAGGGCTGTCAACCAAACCAACATTGTCCTCATTCCCAAGGTGGAGATTCCTTCCACCCTGAAAGACCTGAGACCCATCTCGCTTTGTAATGTTAGTTTTAAGATCTTGACAAAACTCCTTGCTAACATGTTTCGGTCTCTTATAGATTGGCTGGCTAGGCCTGAACAGAGCAGCTTCATCGTGACTAGATCTAGTTGTGATAATATCATTATAGCCTAGGAATCCATTCACCATATGAGATTCAAACCAGGTAGAAAGGGTTACGTTGCCGTTAAAGTTGATATGGAAAAAGCCTATGATAGGCTTGATTAGAGCTTCCTTGAAACTACCTTACGAGAAGTTGGGCTTCGGGAGAACCTGATTAAGCTAATTCTGGGGTGTGTCTATACTACTTCTATGAGGATTTTGTGGAACGGGATGGAGGGTCCTGAATTTAGGCCTTCACAAGGGCTTCGTCAGGGGGATCCGCTTAGTCCGCATCTCTTCGTCCTTTGTATGGAAAAGTTGGGTCACCTGATAAAGGCCGAGTATCGGGCAAATAGATGGAAACCGCTGAGATTCCCCAACAATGGTCCCAATATTTCTCACATGTTCTTTGCTGATGACCTTCTTTTGTTCCTGAGGCTTCTTTGGGACAAATGAAAGTTATCAAGCGTGTTATGGCTAGATTTTGTGCTAATTCTAGACATAGAATAAATTTGGCAAAGTCAAAGGCTTTTTTCTCAAGGAACGTCAACCTGCGAAGGAAGTCGGTTTTAGGACATGAGCTGGGTATTGGTACCATGGATGATCTTGGCAAGTACCTGGGTGTACCCCTCATCCACTCGTGGATTAGCACTGAGACTTTTGGTCACATAACAAAGAAGGTGAGATCGAGGCTCTCGTCTTGGAAAGGGAAGAACTTAACCATGGCGGGAAGGACGACCCTTATAAAATCCGTCTTAGCAGCCCTCCCTTCTTATCAAATGCAATCTGCTCTCCTTCCGAAAGGAGTTCTCTAGGACATTGAAAAGACTACTCGACACTTCCTTTGGTCCCAGGATGAAAACAAAAGGAAAATGCATCCGGTAGCTTGGGGACAAATGATGAAGCATAAGAGAATTGGAGGTCTTGGCATTAAGAATTTGGAGATGCAAAACAAAGCGTTCATTATGAAACTTTGTTGGATGTTGCTCACCAAGCCTACAGCCCTTTGAGTCAGGTGCCTTCGGGCCAAGTATGAGTGTGGTGACAGTCAGATTCCGATGGTGGTTCGGAAAAAGACAAATTCCCTAACCTGGAAAGCCATTACTGAAGTTTGGGACCTGTTCATAGCTGGGGTGGGCAGGAAAATGAATAATGGCCTTTCCACTAAGGCCTGGTGGGACTTATGGATGCCTCTAGAGGAGCCCCTTATAAAGCTGGCTACTTATAACTTGGACCATATAAACCCAGAAGATTGAGTGGCAGACTTTATCTCCCCTAGTGGAACTTGGGATGTTGATAAGTGGGCACGCTTTCTGCCGTCCCATATCCTTCCCTATGTTCTGCGGACCAGACCTCCTTCCAATGATAGAGAGGATGAGTTCTCTTGGAGAGGATCTCTTGATGGCACCTTTTCTATTAAATCTGCTTATGCATTCCTCACCAGACCGATGGTTGAGGTGGTTAATCCGGTGTGGAGGAAGATTTGGCGTTGGCCGGTTCCAGAAAAGATAAAATTTTTCTTATGGCAAACAACCCAAGTGAGATTGATCACCAATTCCCTGAGAGCTAGGAGAGGTCTTTCTCTGACGGGAGAGTGCCCCTTTGGGTGTAATTGTGAGGAGAGCATCATCCATACTTTGAGAGATTACAGAGCAAAAGATGTGCGGAGAGAATTTTTGAACCCTAACATGTATATTGCTTTCTTTTCTTGTGATTTACAGGATTGGCTTTCATGGAATGCTACTTCTCAATCAGGAAAGGCGAGATTTCGTCGATGGCCATGGGAGAAGATATTCGCTATTGGCTGTTGGACTATTTGGAAGACCAGGTGTGCCCAACTATTTGGAGGGAGCGGCTTCTCGACAAAGGAGATTTTCCACCAATGCATGTTTCATATAATGGAAGATGTATCTGCGGGAAGATTCACTCACCAGATTTTCAAGGAAAGCAACAGCGGGGATACGTACTGGAGGCCACCGCCCAATGGATCAGTTAGATTAGACGTTGATGCCTCAGTCCGAGTGCTAGACCAAGTTGCATGTGGAGGGCTCATCAGGGATGACCAAGGTAATTGGATTACAGGTTTTCAGAGGAAACTTGAGAGAGGTACAATCCTAGGGGCAGAGATCTTGGCAATCCAAACAGGTCTGGAGTTATGTCAAACTCTGCAGCTTAAGGACATACAGGTTTTTTCTGATTCCCTTGAAGCGATCAATACCTTATTAAGAGATAGCGGCTCGAATCATCATCTTCGTCACGAGATTGAAACCACTCGACACCTCCTGTATGGTAGTTGGAATGTAGAGCTATACCATTGTAATAGAGAGAATTTGTTGTGCGCTGATAGTTTAGCTAGAGAAGCTCATAATAGTAGCTTGAATTTTTGTATTCTTACCGAGGTTCCTCAAAACTGTAGAGAGTACATCTCTCTTGACAAAACCTTTGTAGGAGGGAATAGCCCTCCTCTCTCTTTGTAATCTCAAGCCTTGCTTGCCTCTTTTAATAAAAAAAACCTGAAGATAGGTTCAAGTACAAGAAAAATAATAAAGAGATATCAATAAGTTATATCACAATAGGTTAAATGGAACAAAAAAGATAAAGTTGACGATAATAATTTTGATAATAATACCGCATGATCAAATAATGATCCTATACATAAATTTGTAGTGTAAAGTAAGCAAAAAAGCGATTGGCTAAGATAAAACAAACAAACAAGATGTAATGAAGATATGATTATATTATTTTAATGTGAAAATTACGGACATGTAGTCCAAACACATGAAATATGAAGTTATTATACGATACCTAAATATTTATGTGAAATAAAGATTTTCACAAAAGTATAACATTGAGTATAATGAGATATATTATTTTGTGGTAGATGAAAAATAATTAATGGCCGACAGTGTATGAAGACAAAATATGCATTCATTGGATGTTAGTATATAGCCTATATATATGGCCCACTAAATAGTGAAGTTTACTTGAAAATCCTTGAAGGATCTAACATACTAGAATCATATCCAATAAAATCATTATATATACACAATATTTTGAGTAGATCAAGTTATTAAATGCTTCAATAGTTTCAAAATCATAAATTTTTGTTATGATGTTTTTCTACAAAAATATATTGAATTTAATAGAATAGAAGTCTCATATATACATATATATATATATTCTACGATAATTTAAATGAATTGTTAATATTGCATGTTGCATCTTTATTTCCAAAATGAGGTTTTTGTAGGTATGCAAATAGATAATGAAGCTGAGATTTAATGTAATGATTCAGCATGTCCATAGGAGATATTGGAGACTTTGATGAATGTACTTTAAAATTATTATATGATGACAATGCGTCATGTATATTTTGGCTTAAAGCTAATGGAAATTATTTGCTTGATGAAAAATTAATGCACTACATTGAAAACAAAAAAGATGAATAAAGAGTAATGTTGTCTACAGTTGCTAAAAACCTAGTAATTTGTACTCTTTTTTTCTTAAGTAATGTTTTGTTCCATTAGATTTTCCTAGTTAGATTTTTAACAAGGCAACTTCTATATATATTGTATACTCTTTTTCATTCATTAAGTTTTTATCTTATAGAGTTTTTCCTAACAAGGTTTTAATGAGGTATAATATTTGTCCATGGATATCAAATGGTGAGTGTTATTAATATAATATTACGTGGATGTCCATAAACTCTTTGCTTTGTATATCCTACACTCCATAACCTTTGTCATGAATAGCTTGTAGGGTTTTTATTTCGTAACACAATGATTATAAACTATGCATTCATGGGAGTTCATGTTGGTATTTATTCCATGCAACTTTTGATTAGATTGAAGGCTTATATATATATATATGAAAGCTATGTAAGCCTAAAAATCTATTCTCTCATGATGATGGGTAAACAGAAAAAGAGTTGTTGCCATATTTGTGCTTGTTTGGGAATGCCTTCTTGACCACTTTATACATAAATAGAGATAAAACTTATCCACTTATTTATCTTAGAATCTGTAAAATCGTTCTTTCAACGTATTGTCAGTTATTGTCAAAAACGTTGAGAGGCAAGAATTGAAGTTTTGTAAGGACATTCTGACAATCATTAGTAAGAATCTGACATCACATCAGAGGGACAATACGAGGAAGGACGTCGTCCATCCAAATCGATCAATTCAAGATCTTCCTATTACTACTTAATTGGTTCGGAGGAGCCTCATAAAAACAAGGACAAGAAGCGGCTAGGTGTCATCAATTGAAGCTGTGACGTATATCCTCAATTTGACCAGTCGTCCACTAATTTCACGAGTTCTACAGAAGCACTGTGGGGTCCAATGGAGAAGAAATCATAGGAGCTGCAACGTGGGGTGAACAATGGAGAAGAAATAATACGAGTTCAAGAATGGGAATAGCTTATGAAGTGTTCCAATCACCACAAGCTATGTAAGCATATTGTACACATCCAAGTGAATAATTTCTCTACAATTTCTCTCTTGTCTCGTTCATCCTCTAATCTTAAATATTTCATTTTCATAACATGATTAAAATTATTTGAACATTTCAACCCCTCAAGATCTGTTTTTATTTTACATAATACAACATTTACTAGACTTGTAAATATAATATTTTGGCAATGTTTGAATGGAGGAAAAAAAATGGATACCAAACAGAGGGAGAGAATGTATATTATCAAGGAAAACTTTTAAAAATAGTGAATAAAATTTATCATTTTTAGAATTTTCTCTTCTAGTATTTTTTATTTTTATAGATTTTCTTCACATCCAAACTAAGTGTTAGATTTGAATAATGTAGACATGTAATTTGAAATATATATATATATATGCGTGTGTGTATTTGATATGCAGAATTTAGGTAAGCCCAAAAACCAATTCGTGTATGTTTAACAAAAAATAAAAAATGCCACAAGACAAGGTATCGACAAATTGTTAGTTAAAATGATAAGCGATAAAATGTGGCCGCTTAGGTTTAAATGATTATTAAAAGAGGTATGAAATGATGTTCGGAGGATTATTATATGCAAATGAAGATCCATACGTGCAGGAAATTCAACAATCTTGTTCATTACGGAGTATTCTCAACTTCATCGCTAGTACTATGCCTTTTCAACCCTTTCTAGTCATTACAATTGGGCCACCCAAGTTGTGTCATCTATTGCGGCTACTGCTGCATAATTGAGGCTGCGACTATTACTACACCTTGTACAGTCTATCCACTGTACTTATAGTAATCATAAGGCTTCTAACAATTCTAGTACCTTTAGTACTTTTCACACTTCCACTGGCCACAATCTTCTCAACAATTATCCAACTCAATCCCATTCTTACTATCACAAGATAGGCACAAACCATTCCTTATCATTAGTTGGTCCAAAACTAATTGATCCAATTCATAAGCATCTCTAGCCCTTTGGATCCATGCTAGATGAAAATCTTTCCCTTGTAGAATTGTATGTTTTCGTTTACATCTCGAGATGCAATTCATGATCCAAATAAAGTATATGCGGGGTTCTCTTCCCCTTTTTGGATCCTCTTTTACTACTGGTATGATTGGCCTCTCTGGCTCAATCAAAAAGGCGATTCCAGTAGCTATGTTATTGCCAACACAGCACCTGCCCATTCGTAATCCAATGCTGCGCAGATACACTTCTCTTCCGAAGTCGTACTCCTTATCCGTCTCGGACTCCGTCTCAATTTCCTTTGCTATGTTCGAGTCCTGGGCTGACTCCATAGCAGTAGACCACATGTCCGATGGTTCCTTCTTTGGGACGCTTTCCCTTTCTGGCTAACTATGCGTAAGGGTACAGCTGCGATTGGTTCTGCCAACCAATACTCATCGATCATCCAGTTCTCTACTGGTAGCTTTCCATTTAACACATCCACCTCAGCTTGTGGATTGTCTTTCTCTGTCACAGGTGACTCTATCTTGAGATCCGACTCTTCCTCTACGCTATCATCGGGAATCTCACCTTGATTGACAGACGGCTCTGAGTGCATACTTACTTCTGGGGTATACCAAATCGTAGGGCCCATTTGGGGTGGTGCTGAGTTTTTGGTTTTTGGTTTTAAAATGCAATTTTGAAAACAAAACGTGTTCGGCAAAAATGGGTTTGAGTTGGTTTTCAACACAATTTCAAAACAGATTTTATTCAGATTTGAAAACCACAAAAAAAAAAGGTTTTCAGATTTTAGTTTTAGTTTTGAAAAATTTATTACCCTTCCCAACGAAATTTCTCCTTCCATCTCCATCATCTCTCACTCAATCGTCATCACCTTCCCCGCCCCCCAATTTTGCCTCTCCCACTCTCAACTTTGGCTCCGTTTCCGCTCCTCCGACTCCGATTCCACCTTATTCGAACCCTACTCCTCCTCTTCCATTGGCACCCGCAACAAATCCAAGCCCACCCACGCCATCTGAACCGATAACGAATCCAGCCTCCGCTAACTCTAATCCCAATCCTTGTCCTGCCCTTATTACAGGTGGCGGGTTAGCTCTAGCTCTCCACGCCTTTTTAAAAAAAATTATTTTAAAAATAATATATTATATATTTTTCCTACCTTTTTCATCTCAATATTTTTTTCAAAGTATGATAAATAATACTTAATACATTCAAAAATAGTATATAATATTTTATTTTTCATATTAACTTTCTATAATATTATATTTAAAATTATAACAATACATCAATATTTATATTTTTGTTTTAAAACATGAAAAAATTCATTATTGAAAATTTATTAGTAGAAAAGGAATCATATGAGTCAATTAATATGGTATGACTATACAATCTTATGAAAAAATTAGGAAAAAAAGCAAAAAATAAATTTAATTTTTAAAAAATAAAAAATATATATGTTGGCAGCCCGCCAACCCGCCAGTGGCGGTTGCAACCCGCCAATAGGGAAGGGGTTGGCAGGCTGGCCCTCATTATCGGTACTACTTAATGTTAATTCTATCATTTTTATATTTTTATTTCAAATTTTTTATTTTTTATAATTATTTTATTTTTTATTATTTTTTCATCATTTGATGGTAGCATAGTTGATTTGACCTACCTTACCTATTTCTAATTCACAACACATTTTTCAAATTGGAAACCAAAAAAACTAAAAACAAAAACTAGTTTCTGTTTTTAAAAATTTTGAAACATAAAACTCAAAACCATCCCGAACGGGGCCATAGGTTTTATCCTCAGGATTCGAGAATAAATGTTGCGTAACTTCGAAACTTTTACTATTCATGCTTTATCTATTAACATACATCCATTTAAAGCATAAATAGATCAATAGCTAATCCCAATTAAGGCATAGATCAAACAGTGCACTCAACATATTCCAACATTCAATTCTTATAGCAATGCATAACTAACACCACTGTGGGCCCATAACGAACATAAGTTACCCAAAACTATGCTTTGATACCACTAAGTGTAACACCTCCTATTTTCCCCCTATATCCTTTTATTAGACCACTTTTGAACCACTCTTGGGCATTGGATAACTTAAATTGGGCTTTTTATGTGAACTTGAAATTTTCAAAAACGGAAAACGATGTTACTGTTCACAAAACATTTTTCCAGATATCTGGCTCAACTTTGAAAATTCATAATTAATTTTAGAAAAATCAAAATTGAGTGGTTCAAATTTCTAATTTTAGCTTATTAAGTGAGCTATAGGGGAAAAATACTCATTGGCCCAAAAACTTGCCCATTTGAATCAGTTTATTCCAAAATCACGTGCTGTCCAAATGACCAATTCCAGTTTTTTTCCAGTTTTTTACCTTAAAATTTGGAAAATCATATCTCCTAATCTACCCATCCAAATTTCACAAAATTTATATAATTTTAAATCTTAGGATGTTTAGTATTTAAATAGAAATTTTTAGCTCAATTGGAGCTCGTTTGCTATTTTTAATTCTCACATGAAACAAATTCATTTTTCAGGGCCTCCGGAACCCTGTTGTCTTGGAAAACTTGATTTTTCTTGTAAAATTCCATGAAACCTCTTTTTCCATGTGATTTCCTTTCATTGCATGCCCAACTTGTCTAGGTTCTTTAAATGATATCATGCATGCATCCACATAGCTTCAGCATCATCATGTAGATGTTTATCAATACATGCCAACATAAGCTCATCTTAAACTTAAACATATACACATCTTCCACAAATCACCAAAAATTCACACAAGCAAGGAGATCATCTTAATCACCCATAAATTTTTCCTTACCCTTGCTTGAACTTGCACCTACATTGGTTAGTGGGGAATAATGAGATTTGTGAAAATCCCAATAGCAAAACTAACTAACAAAACTTGTGAATATGCATGTAATACTTTTCAAAATGTGTGTATGGGTACATGCGACATATTCAAACATTTCCTTATCATGCATATGACCATAGCAATCAAAATCACATATCATACACAAAACAAGTCCATACATCATAGAATAATGCATCATTCACAACAAGTTCATAAAATAGTTTAGAAGAGTTAGTAGTCTTGCTACCTTTACTTTGTTTTCCCTTTTTACTCAAACTTCAAAGTGCTCTTGGATTCTTTCCAAGTGTGCTCTTAAGGGTCTTAAATCCCTAAAGATCATGGCACAATATCCATGTAAACATACAACCATCAAGATGCCATAAAACTTGTAAAAACGCACTAAAACTCCTTTAGGTTTTTAAGAGTCTTACAAGTTCAAGGCTTGATTTTTATGGTTTCTTAAACTTTTAAAATCCATCTCTTAGCTTTACCCTACACAAAACATCATTTTAAATCCAATGGAACCATCAAAACACCCAAAATTACAGCCCTTCTATTTTTTCTTTGCTTGGCCGAAAATCAGCAAAAATAGGGAAAGGAAGGAGTTTTTCAACTTTCAACATTTATGCTTGCATATTCATACTCCCAATCCACTAACCATACATTAAATGGCTCAAAAACAACCCTTCCCTTTTTGTAACAGTGGCGTCACCTTCATCCCCAAAACTTAGGGTTTTCACAAACTCTTAGGGTTTTCACAAACTTTCTATAACCACAAAAACAACCATTAACAACCAACAAACTAGCTCTTACTACTCAAGAATGAACTTGCAACCATTTACCACCTTTAAAACCTTCTTTTTTCCATTTTCAACTCTTGAAATCCTAGCCATCATCTTCCAAAAGAGAGGCTCATTCAAGAAACCAAACCAAGAAGAAGGTAGTAAAAGGTTGCTAGCTTGAGAAAAGATGAAGATTGGAGAGCTTAAGTGGTTACCTTGTGTGGTGAGAGGCTTCTTCTTCCTCTTCCACTTGAAGATGGCGTTTTTGGGAGCTTGGGAGGGAGAGAAAAATCTGACAATGAAGAGAGAGAGGGTGGATGGATTTGAGAGCAAATGGAGAGGTTTAGCCACTTAAAAGCCTTCTTGAAAGATGAATGGATTAGATTAAAACTTGGGGACCAAGTTTTGCTCTTGAATGGAGGAGATGATGCCAAGTGTCAAGCTCTTGTGGTTCTCATAAAACTGTAATTATTACTCTCTAGCTTGGCCTCTAAGACTTAGTTAGGCTATTGGCTCTCCGGTTACTTGATCCGGTGGCACGCATTTTCGTAAAGTAACTTTTACTCGGTTAAATATCTTTGTACTTTTCCGGAGATTTCTCTTTCATGTGGTGCCATTCCCTAGGCCTCCTTGCCTAGGTGGCGCCATGCCTTAGCCGTAAGATTTCCCATGTTTTCCTCATAATTCGTCAGGGTTCCTCGATTTGCATGCAACACCGTAAAACGGGCTTTCGGCGGCCAATTTGACTTAAGGGCATGGAAAAATTCTATATTTTTCCGTTCCTCAAAATTCTTCCCGGATTTTTCGTAATTAATTTTTTTAAGAAAATACCTTTTCAGGGCTTTCGGGCACTGTTGTTCCCCGTACTTTGAACCTGCCCGCACCGGATACGGGGTAATAATTTTATTAAATACTTTATGACCTAGCTAAGCTTTTCTAAGTTCGGGTCTCCGGCGTTTGAGAACTCCTGCTACCTCAAATAATTAGTTCTCAATCGTCCTTAACTCCAAAATTCTTTAATTACGAAAATGACATTACCTTGTCTTAGTTCCACTTATTTACAAAAATGACACTACCTTCTTATTTCTTTCTTAATTACGAAAATACCATCACTTTTTCTACTCTTTCTTAATTCCAACTCTACCCTTGGTTGGCTTTTGACATTTTTGACCAACTTTGACTTTTTGGTCAACTTTGACTTTTTGGGTTGACTTTGCTTTTTGGTTAACTTTGACTTTTGGTTGACTTTTGACCAAATTACCAAAATATCCTTATTATTTGATGACATTTTATGCCCTAAGCCTTTTAAATCAAATGACCATTTTACCCTTATTATTTAGGATAAATTACCATTTTACCCTTGGGTCATTCTTACTTAAAATCCTTAAGACTAGGAACTTAGTCAATCATGATCTTTCTTGTCTAGAGGCATTTTCCATTCTATATTTCCACATCCATGGCATTAAATCATCACATAATTTACTGGCTTACTCTTTATTTCCACTCACAGGAATTTACGGATATTACACATTATATCAATTAATCCTTTTTAATTATTCCCTGCATTTCTTTGAATATCTGTTGCAGCCATTACATATCCCTTCCTTTATCTTGTTTAGATCTACACGTTTGAGCTCGAATATGGCTTGAGCATACTGGTCTGCAAATGGTGGGAACATGTCGGACAGAATCTTCAAGCTTATTGGATGGTTTTGATGTTGACCGGGATCTAAATATGATAACCAATTAGGGTATATTATGTGAAGGCCATGTGGATAGAGAGTAGCTTCCTTTCTAAGAGTGATTCTAGTTGTTGAAAGCAAACCAGAAGATTTTTTTTCTGCTTCTGTTTGACATAGATAGGCCCAGGCTTTCATGAACCTTGTTGATGATTTCCAATCAGAACAGGCATGGTGTAAGCTCATGCCTTTGCTAAATGCATTATCGGGAAACAAAGTGAATTTGCAGCGAAAGAGTTGAAGCAGATGAATCAGACGATCCAAGTTGGGCACGAAATCATTAGACTGCAAGGCATCACGAGTTAAGTGGTCTAGGACATGGTTAAAATTAGAATCAGAAGTGGCTATGAGGAGTGAGACGACATCTCCAGGAGTGTATTGGATGATGGGTCTAAGTAAGTCATTGGAGGGCCAAACGATTTTTCCGGCGAAAGGAAGGAAGTGATGTGGGGAGAGTGTTTGAGCTTTGGAACGATGGTGTCAAAGAAGGAAGAAGGATGTAAGTGAGGAATGGAGAAGAAGAGGCATTCAAGAGGATTATACCTTAGCCAAATCAAATCAAAGAAGGTGAGAGAGAACTTGGAATTGGGTGAAGATGGCGGCAGAGCTATTCCGCAAAGCTCATGTAGTTTCAGTTTCAATTTCAGTGACGCTATGGGAGCCAAGCAGAGGCGCAGGGCCTTGGAAGGAACATGTATTAGTAAAAAAAATTGGATTCACACTTCACCTAGTGTCTCATTTATCCAACGGTTCAAATCTTAGTTTTATTTTTAAAAATCATTATTGTAATAAATATATAACCTAAAATAAAGATAATTTGTAAATTATCACTTTTTTAAAAGGAAGACATTTTCATTTAAAATTAGCTACTTTTAAAAAAATAAAATTCGGATAGTTCGTATCATATATGGATAATGTAGATTTGATGAGTCTAAGTGCTCATCACTGATGTTGATGATCATCCAATATGAACCTGTCAAAAACTATTACTTTTTTAATCTTTAATGTAGATTGATAAGGAGTTGATATTGGTTTTAAATACAAAATCATTTTTAAATTTTTCTTAAATCAACCCATTTGATATTCTGGTATAGAAACTGAAAGAGCTCAAACTGAGACTCTGAAAATGCTCTCAAGCTTCTAAATTCTTCTTTGGTCTATTTTGCTTACAACCACAAGCCTCCTATTTATACTAGGTAGAGGCCAACAAAGTCATTTCTTGATGAGGGGTTTCATAGGTTGCAAAAGCATTAAGGGATTTTATAACTGAAAAATGAAACTGTCCATCAACCCTTATTATTTACCCTCATTATTCTTCCATTTCATGGCATCTCATTTTCTCCCAGGTCTTAATTTTGGACGTCCTTCACGTAACCACTTCCGCTTAAGGTTCTCCCACCATATCAATGCATGCTTCTTGAGTTTAAGGGGGACAATCCTGACTTTTTGCTTTCGGAATCTACAAACTCATCTAGTTGAAGCTTTCCTTCAAATTCAGGGATGTCCACCTTTATGTCATTATGGCAGAATCTCTGTCTTCGTGGTCAGTGGCTCTCAATCAACCTCCCCTTCAGGAGCTTCTCTTTGTCCTTCTAGTAAAGCTCATTGCAGCTCTTGTATCCGGCGTCTCAACTCATTCATCTCCACCCTGTGCACTGGTCTGCACCTTGGAAGCATTTTTTAGGCCTAGCCTGCAAGCTTAGGCCTAGGGAAGAAACATAACTTTCTAGGAGGATAGGGCAAGGTGGTAATTATAAAAAGTTTGGGGCTAAAAAGAAGAGTTTCGGGAAGCTGAGGCCAACAATGTCATTAAATTTCTTGATGATGGGTTTCATAGGTTACAAAAGCATTAAGGGATTTTGTGACTGAAAAATGAAACTGTCCATCATTATTCTCATGTTATATATTCATTCAATAATAATCAAGCAGCATGATCGGATGCAATTAGAGAAGTTGAATGAGATATTTTAGAAAAAATATGTCATCTAAACAAATTTAATTAAATTAGTTAATTATATCTTAGATGAAGGAGTACTATTCATCAATTTCACCCTAAATCCATCTTGGACGGGGGTTAAAAAATGTTGTTAATGCATGGGATCATCCACAGATTAAAAACAAAGGAGAAGATGCTGATTTTTATTTTAAAATAATAATGAGGAGATACGTGTAATTAAGGTAATATATAGTAGAATTTTTTAAATATTTTACTCTTTCTCTTAAAATTAATTGTAAGGACAAATTTCCCTATATATTAGAATTAAACGTATACGAAAATTCATGGAAAGATAACGATAATTGCAATAAACGAAGGTGAGGCCTGAATTAAGCTCGCGCTAACCTTAAATCCGGTTAAACTCAAGAGTTTATTATCATGTTTATTGTTTATACATTTCCAATTTACATCAATTTACTCTTAAACGTGTGCTAAGTTTTTATTTGATTCTGATTAATGACTAATTGACTATATACAAGTTTTATAGAGATTTCTTTGTTAAATATAGTAAACTATGGATGTTGATAAATTTAATTTCAATTGTTTGAATCTTAAGATATTTAAATCAAATTGTTGTCATCTTTTATATTTTAATTGTTTAATTATGTAAGTTAATAGCTACTCATTAATAAAAGTATACTCTTCCGAGTTTATGATTCAAATTTACAATATAAGTTTATATCTAATCACGAGTTTGCTTAAATTTGAGTTTAACAACCTTATTCTGCCATCTAAAAGTTATTTATTTCAAGTTAAGGGCTTCGATTAATCATACTTCGTTGATAAAAAAAATTAATCATGCTCCCTTAAGTTTATTTAACCAATAACCGACGTCTATAAGCAACAAAAGCAAAATAGAAAATGTTATAATACTAATAGACGTTGATTATGAAAAATTACTGATTTCTATTAAACAAATTCTAACGCATAAAGGATCATTTGGCGTGAACTGCAAAATTAATTAACGTTAGAATACACACAAGTCCTCAGTTATTAACAAATAAAGGACGACTATAGTATAATGGTCGTCAGTTATTTGTCAATAATCGACGACTAATTCTACACTTCGATCCTTTTTCCTCACCCATATCGTTCGATCTAACGTCATTTCAATAACCGATGATTAATTGGTCAAGATAGTCGTCAGTTATTTGTTAATAACCAACATCTTATCCCACACTTCTATCCATTTTCCTTAACGGTATTGTTCGATCTAACATTACTTCAATAACCAATGACTTATTAATGAGTTTCAGAGAGAGAAGAAGGAGACATGTGCAGTTAATAAATGTGAGAGAGCGAGAGAGGAGATGTACGGAGTTAATGAGTATCAGAGAGAGAGAGAGAGGTGTATGGAGTTAATTTGGGGGGGGGGGGTAGAGAGTGAGATGGACGGGGGTATGTTATATATGGAAAGATATTTTGGGGACTTTCCCTCTTTTCATGAGCAATAACTAATTAAATAATCCAAAATAAATTAATAATTAAAATTAGTTAAAATAATGAAAGTGTAAGAATGTTTTTATTTTAATATGATCAATTAAATGTTAGTATTTTAATGTCAGTTTGACCCGATTTAATCCATTAATCTTTAAATCACAGTTTCGAATGACTCAATGCCCTTTTTTGAACCTTGTACAGGACAAAAAAATTAAATGAGATAATTGAAGGGCATCTTAATTCTTAGCAACAAAGTTTAAGGCTATGTTTGGTTTGATGGAGGGGAAATGGAAGGAATGGATAGGAGAGAAGGGAAAGGGATGGAAGGGTATAAAATTACCTTGTTTGGTTTAGTTAGAGGGAAAGGAATGTGAATGATTTTTAATGATATTTTGTTTGGTTCAGGAGGGGAGGGGAGGGGAAGGGAAATTAATAACCAATTTACCCTTGTATATTGATTTATATTTATGTCCTTATATAATTTATTTAAATTAGCTTTCACTCATCAAAATTAATCCCCTCTATTTAATTAATTAAAACAATTAATATCATTTGTCTCTCTCCTTCATATATGCCAGGAGAACTTGTGGTGTTATTTTAGAGGAAGAAATTGTCATAAAGCTTGTCGGTATTATTTTAGGGTATTATGTATTGTGCACTTGTTACCATTGCATTCCATGAATTTCTTCAATTGCTTACATGTAATCAGTAGTATTCTGATAGTCTCCACCATTCCTCTAAGATTCTGCTACTATAATTTCTAAGAATGACATTGCATACCTCCCAGCCACTTTGAGATAAGTGCTGCTAGAAACAACTTGCACCAATAGAGAAAAATCCTGTTTAGTATAATACAATCAAACTCAACAACCTTCTATACAAATAATGTTCCATTCTCTACTCTGCTCATATTGCCATGTGATATGTAAACAGCAGCAATCAACACATTCATATTTGTATACAAGATTATTACATTAATCTTGGAGACCAACATTATTCTAAGTAATATTCTAAGGATTATAGGGTAAGATATAATCACTTCAGAATGCTTTATTGAGAACCCTCTTGATTTTATTCTGAATATAGTGGATTAATCATGATTGAACAGATCTCTTCCTAAATTGAGTTTTCTACCTCAAAAATTACTCTAAACCAGCATTCTAAGAAATATTGGCATTACAAAGCAAGTACAGAAATTAAATGCAGCAACATTGCCCGTAAAACTTCCTTAACTGCAGAAAAATGAAGAAATATAGCATCAGATTGGCAACATTGCTACCATATTGACTGAGACAATCCAATCTCTAACCCACTTCAACTTTGGCATTCCAGGGCTCCATATCCCCCCTTTGTGTTCCTCCCCATTGTTTGAGACAAGCTCTGATTTACATAAACCTTTTTGCCTTTCGATTCTTATTGGGTTTTATTGCCTTGCACCTGCATCCCTATCTTCCACAGCGGTATTTATGAGGTGAACATACTGACTCCTCAAATTCATCAATGGATGATTCTCAATCAGAAACCCCTCTTGTAAACCTCTCTCAAAACCACAGTGCATGCATCGATTTTTTGTGACAGATAAAATATACTAGGATGTTGAAGCAGTGCTATATTAAACCTTGATATAGACCTAGGTACTTTCCAAGATGCAGTAAATTTCCTTTTTATGTCTTCTTTGGAACTGAAATATGAAGAATTTCATGCAAAACAAAGATGACCCACTTATCAGATTCGTCACTCTTCCAGGCAAGCTGGGAGACGCAACACCGAACACCGTGCCGACCAAATCGATCTGAGCCTACATATGCGTCAAGTCTCCAACAATCTCAACTGCTGTCTTGAGATCAGTCATCGGGTAACTAGCAAAGATGGCTAGCAGGGAGGCTATTGCCATCACCGGGCACCACATTAGAGGCAGAGACTAAGAACTCGTTGTGCTGGAAGCTGACAAACACATTGCAGGACTTGAGATAGTCGAGTCCATTGTTGAGCATAGTGATACCTCCGAATCGATAAGGTTGCTACTTGGGATCGGAGACATTGGGTGGCAGCGGTGTCCCCCCGGCGTAGGCATAGGACACAATTATGCCGTTGCAGGAGTTGGCAATATGGGCAAGAGAAATAGAAGGCAGTGTGAAGATGAGAGACAACAACTCGGAAGGAGAGGAGGGTATGGGTGGAATAACAAAAATATCATAGGGGCATTTGGTCCAATATTTTCAAATCCCTCCAAAACCCCCTAAATTGAAGGGAACAAAAAGAGAGGGAGGGAAGGGGAGAGAGAAGATCATTTTTCATCCCCTCCCCTCCAAAAAATTCAAACTAAACAAGGGGAGGGTCTCATTAAACTCTCCTTTCCCCCAACCAAACACACCCTAAGAGATCACGCGAAAGGGGAGGGGCCCACACAAGGGCGTCCGAGTGTGGCTCAGAACACACAACACCGTCATGGAAGGCGCTAGAGCCTACGATGAAGCCGAGAAGCGCATTTGAGGTTACAAGGCGAAGCTCACCTTGTCGAATGCCGCGCCTACGCAGCTGGAGACACCTGCCAACAGGAGGCTTTGGATTCCACCTTCTCCCGTCCTAAAAAACATTGGTTATGTTGCTTGTTGTTAGTGTCATTTCCATTCTTCCTCCTTTCTCTGTCGTATTCTCATTCTTTATGAATTCTTATATCTTGATGTGATTTCATATTGTCTTCCTCACAGATTTGAGTCCAATTCATTTCGGATTCATTGGATTTGCTATTATAGTAATCGATTTGAATTTCTGTAATTTTTTGTGTTCGTGTAATCTGTAATAGAACACGTAGGTTTGATAGGTTTGGTGGATTCGATAATTATATTGTAGAACGCCAGACTTTTGAGGATATAGGGATTGATTTGGCTCATCTGGTGGATTCAGATATAGAGTTTCAACATATATTTGTTGTTTTGGATCTGGAGTTTTTCTTTTTAGTAAAGCAACTTTGAAGATGAAGCTTCACACGTTCTGTAATTTTTTTTCTTACAAATGATATTGAATTTATGTGAAGTCATGGAACGGAACAGATTTCATCCTTCTCATGTTAGATTTTTTGCATGGTTTTTCAAGTTTCATCTTCGTGCTCAATGTTCTTTTTTTTAATTACAAAAGCAAGATAGTCTTAAAATATACGTCTACAAGGTGGGTTGAGGGTTACAACCTGACCCAGAGAGTTGGTCAAGTAGGAAGTACTCCCTACAACTTAGAGGCGCATCAAAAAGAGTATTGGTTTGCAAGCTCCATATATGAGCTCCTCGTGCTAGAATATCAGCGCACCTCAAAACTTCCCTGTTAAAACGGTTTTAAACCGCTACAAAGTTCAACGGTCATGCATTTTGAAACGTTATTTGCAGCGGTTCATAACGGCTGCAAATTTTGACTGTTGACAAACACCAAATTAAGCCTTCCAAAATTAGATTTCTTACCAAATTCTCCATTCTTTCTCTAATTTTTGTCTCTGATCACACTTTCTTACTCTTGGTGATATTGCACTCAAGTTTCTTGTGATGGATAAGTCATTCATCAGGTTTTCTCGCAGGTCCGCTCGATATTTGGCCGGATTAAATAGTTTCTTGGATTTTGCTGATAGACATGACAAAATTAATGGTAAGATTTCATGTCCCTGCTCTAAATGTAATTTCAAAAAATGGCATGTTAAAGATGTTGTTAGGGAAAACTTGATAGTTAAGTCGTTCCCTCAAAGTTACAAAAATTGGGTATATCGTGGAGAAACTAGTGATGTCTTGAGAGAGTGTACTCCTGCATTCTCGCAAATAGGAGTGGAAGAGGATCGTGTTGACCCTGTCAATGATGCACTTTGTGATGCTTTTGGGGTTCATGACAATGTAGTCACAGATGAAGTGCAAGGTCCATAACCTCAGTACATGAGGAATGTAGAAGCTCGTACTTTCTTTGAGCTTATGGAAGAAGCTGACAAAGCTCTATATCTTGGGTGTAGAAAATACTCCAAATTATCTTTTTTAATTAAATTGTATCACATTAAGTGTCTATGTGGTATATCTGATAGGGGAATGTCGATGATATTAGAATTGTTACTCGACGCATTCCTTGAAGCATCGATCCCAGTATCTTTTTATGATGCAAAGAAGATTATCACTAAATTGGGTTTGAAGTATGAAAAAATCCATTCATGTCCAAATGCTTGCATGCTTTATTAGGGAGAAGATGCGAATAGAGAAATTTGCAAGCGGTGTAACACCTAGAGATACAAGCCGGACGGGAAGGTGAATAATAAGAAGAAGAAACCTGCAAAGATTCTTAGGTATTTTCCTTTGAAGCCGCGACTTCAGAGATTGTATTTCTCAACTAAAACTGCTGAGCACATGAAGTGGCATGCTGTTGAAGTGAATCCCGATGGTAAGTTAAGACATCCGCGGGATTTTGAGGCTTGGAAGAGATTTGACAAAGAATTTCCAGATTTTACGGCGGATTCCAGAAACATACGCCTTGCTCTAGCGACTGACGGATTCAATCCTTTCGAGAACCTAAGCACAAGTTACAGTATTTGGCCTGTGGTATTAATTCCATACAATTTGCCTCCTTGGATGTGTATGAAGCCGAACTCATTCATTTTGTCTATGATCATCCCAGGAAAGAAAGCACCGGGCAACGATATTGATGTGTACCTGCAACCCTTGATAGAGGTGTTGGTTGAATTATGGAATGATGGGGTTGAGACATACGATGCATATGATAAGGCGCTGTTCAAATTGTGTGCGGCTTTGATGTGTACGATAACACTACTACAAAAAGCACTTTTTACGCACTATTTTTAACCCAATTAGCGCCCTTTCTCAGGGGGCGTATATGTGATGGGAGTAGAAAGTTAGGGCCTATGGCACCCTATATCATAAAAGGCGCCGTAGGATATACCTACGGCGCCCTATACTCCAATATAGCCTACGGCGCCCCATATCCAATATAGGGTGTATATGAATTTTTCTTAAAAAACGTTCTGTTCAATTTTATTTAACCCTTTACTATATTCATCTGATTCAGCAGTAGGTAATTTCATTTTGTACACCAGATCAAGTCCAGACATAATAAACACATATGAGTTAAAAACAAAAGTCATTGTCTCATTTACTGAGCAAAGGTACATTTGTGGTAGAGAAACACAATTCATCAATCTAATTAACCCTATAAAAGTCAACATCAAGAGTTAAAATTATATGAATACCTTGAAGAAATAAGCACTATTTACAAGTCAAGGAGACGTCTAGC
Source organism: Vachellia pachyceras (assembly GCA_025593235.1). Lineage (NCBI taxonomy): Eukaryota > Viridiplantae > Streptophyta > Magnoliopsida > Fabales > Fabaceae > Vachellia > Vachellia pachyceras. The sequence goes on from JANTPZ010115520.1 coordinate 26,002, forward strand.
CAACAAATCTCTGATCAAATCAATGTCAGCAGCCAAGTAAGTATCATCATTATCAAAAATCTACAAATTTAAAAACAATTATTAAAACAATTCAAATTCATCAAACTAAACGAGTAACTCATCAATATTTGATAGATTACATATTACCTCTTCTAAATCTCTAGTCAATCCACTCTAAATAATACTATACATGTAATTGATGATATATTGTTAAAACGTATAAAGGGATAAAACGACTTTCAATGAAAGAACTTAAAGTCAAAGTACTTACTTTTGAATAACACCACTGTGTTATTTTATTTCTACCTTCACGTTTACCGCCCATAAATCAGTATGTCTTGAGTGCGCTGCGATTGAAAAAACATATATAAACATCGTTAAAAGCAATAATTTACAAATGAAAAAACTTACGTATCAAAGACGTATTTTTGGTCACCCCTGCCTTTCTGCCAGCCAACGGATCAAACCAATACACAGTATTCACGAGAGGACAGACAACACAAAGACTCCAATGATGACTACAACAGCACATATAAATGAAAATAAAGTTAGCAAAACAAGTTAATTATTACCAATTCAGCTAAATGTGTTAAAGGGATAACTATAATTCCATACCTTTCAATTATTAGCGCTAGGTAACACAGCTTTGGATTAATGTCTGCTCTTATTGTGCTCCCAACGTAATGCACCCTATGTTCTAGAGAATTATAACTCTTTGTTGTATTCGCAGGACATAAAAATCTATACAAATCACCTCTAGAAAAGTCGACGCAAATATTGTGGAAGGTTCTATTAAAGAGTTAAATAATAAAGGAAATAGTGAATTATATAAAACCTAAAAAATGACATCATCAATTGAAGATGGGAATATAAAAAACTTACAAGATTGCAAACTAAAGCCATGCTATATCTAGGTCCTCCAGCGATAGGAATTGTTTCATATCATCCTTGTCGATAACGAATTCATATGTTAGACCACGACCTACAACCCCATCAAGCATTTGCATGGTCACAGGTGTAAATTTTTCTCGTAGCTGCCGCAGCCGTGACAAGGATGGAAATTTTGCAGCTTCTTTTGGGTCCTAGTAAAGTAGAGAATACAGATTATAAATATAATGCTGAAGAAAAATCAATTAAGATCATAAGGTGGCTACAACCTCATGAGGTGTTATATGTGTAGAAATGAGATTTTTCGGCTAAAGAATGAAACAACCCTTGGATTGACCTAAATGGAGTGTGACACTCCTTAATCTTTACCTTTAGCTTCATTTTAAATCCATTTGGAAGCACCTTTAGGCCTTTAGTGACTTAGAGTAACCAAAGAGTGAAAAATAAATTTTTCAAGTTTAGGGTTACTATTCACGTCACTATTCACAGATTTTTGGGCCAACTTTGAAAATTCGTAACTAATTCTAGAAAAATCGAAATTGAGTGCTTCCAATTTATACTTGAAGCTTATAAGTTCCTCTATAAGGGAAAAATACTCATTGAGTCATTAGCTTACCCAATTGAAACATTTTAATGCGTAAATAAGCACTGTTCATTTGGGAATTTTTATCATTTTTCCTAGATTTTCAGTGATTTTCTTCAAATTTTGGAACAACATAACTTTCTGTATAAAACTCCAAATTTAGTGTTCTTTGGCTTGTTTTAAAGATAGCAATGCAAGCTATTTTCCTGTAAAATTGAAGCTTATTTGGAGTTCATTTACCCTATTTTGGAATAGGTCAAAGTTAGGGGTTTGATTGACTTTACATTGATAAAAAGTCAAACTTTTCATTTTCAAACTTCATCATTTAAAACCCTAACTTCTAATCCACTTTTAATTATGTTTGATCATGCAAATGGGAGTTCTTTAAGCATACATAATTCAATCCCAAATAACATAACTTTACAATATCATCCTCATACAAAACACATAAATTCCTTGCTTCAAACCTCATGCACTTTCTCTTTACCCTTGAAAGAACTTGTACCAAAAATGGTTAATGGGGGAGGGTGAGATTCGAGGAATCCCAGTAGCAAGCATTACAAACAATGCATGTAGGATG
>JANTPZ010115521.1:0-36966 GCA_025593235.1 Vachellia pachyceras
GTGTAAGTTATATCTTTCACTCCATCGTACATAGGAGCTTCGGATTTTTTGCTCACCTCCTTCACAATCTTCTTCTCCACTTCAGGGTGCTTCAACCTGTCGATGAATTTACGCAAAATCATATCTTTTTAGGCTTGCTATGGCAGCTGAGCAAAGAAGAAGCAAGATGAGTCGTGTTCATATTTCGATCTCGTTGCTTTCTTCCTTCTTCCTCAATCCTCTACATTAATTCGTTTCTTTCTCCGTTCGAAGTAGAAATTTAGTTCCATTTTCAATTATTTTTTCCTGGGTTTGTAAAATTGTATAGAATCACACTCTGGGAAATATCATGGACTGTTTTGCTTATTTTTGATATAAATGTGGAAAGAAATATCATGCCGAGAAAGTTAGTTCCTGATCTTGCCCTTTCTAGTAGACTGAGACATGGGTCTCTTCTTGATCTTGCCCTCAACAAGTTCTCTCCTTAGTTCACTCTTTCAGATCTGGTCTGGTCATGGCTATGAAGCAATATGGATTTTTTTTTAAAAAAATATTCATGAACTACGGCGCCCTTTTCTGAGAAAAATGGCGCCGTAAGTAACATACCTACGGCGCCCCATTTCAAATATAGGGCGTCGTAGGCTTTTACTTATTACGCCCCTCACATTTGCGCCCCCTTGAAAAAGGGCGCCAATTGGGTTAAAAATAGGGTATAAAAAGTACCTTTTGTAGTAGTGTTGCCAACAACAAATAATTTAATTTTAATATATATAATTATTATATAATTTCTCATTAATAAAATAGTTAGACAAATAATTAATTTAATTACATACACTCAGTCTTCAATTCCACCTCTAAATTTCATATCTCACTTGTAATGTCAAGTTCTCCATTCCAATATCAAATTACAAATTTTCTAAATTCCAATAACTCATTTGAATCAACGATTAACTCACAATTGTTCAAATTGACTAAAATTCCAAATTATTTTCAATTCAGTATTCCAGCCAAAATACCCACTTTGACAAGTATAACGAATTATATGGGGCTATACATTTAGTGCAAAGATTAATGATTTATTATTCATTGATTTGTGGTAGGTATTGTGTCTTAAATTAGATTTTATATTGTGCTTGTTGGGCAACGCTTAACTTATATTAAAAAACACATTCAACAGTGTTTTTCTACAAAACGAGATAATCTCATGCACATATTTACCTCGACTTACGTAAAAGTACTTATCTACCGCATTACCAAACGGGCACACTGTCGTAGGTTTGTGGGTACGATGTTTTACTCATATCTATTGAATATTGTGCCTCTTAAACCTGTAATTTTGAATTTTCATGTTTAAAAAATCTACTGGCTATATTAATGTATTAAGAAGAGTCATAATTAACAAGTTACATTAATAACTATAAATGTATTAAGAGTAATAACTATAAATGTAGAATTCCCCTATGAGAAATGCCTCAAGCTCTCAATACTGCCACAGTGAGACCTGAGGATCAACCTCCAAGTCATTCCAGCTCCACCCATATGATCCAGCTGAGGGTGGTGAACGGATAGGCTCCTCCGCCATACTGTCCAGCAAAAGACGGAGCTCTTCAAACTCCGTCAACTCTGCGGCCGCCTCCGCCGTCTGAGCTTGATTAATATACGTCTCTTCTACCTCAGTGTAGCCCAGTGAATTCGACTCATCTCCGATGACGTCATCGTTGACCGTTGTGCTAATGCAACTGCAAACTTCAAAATCATCGCTGCTCCTGCCAAATTCCTGAGCAGCCAGAACCGCCACCCGCTTGATCTCTGCCGCATCTGTTGATTCCGGTAACGGCAACCGCCAAGCGGAGTCAGCGAAATTAAGGCAAGTCGACTTGCCACGGATAGCAAGTGCCGCCACGTCATGAGCTCGAGCGGCCATCTCCGCCGTGGAATAAGTTCCAAGCCAGAGCCTTTTGTTTCCGTTGGGCACACGAACCTCGCAAACCCACTTGTCGTTGTTCCTCCGCCGCACTCCCCTGTAAACGGGATGCCTCGTCTCCTTGAAAACCCTCCGTCCCGCTCGCTTCTTAGGCCTCTCAGACGCCAGTAACAGAATCGGCTCCGGGCTCAACGAGCTCACCTCCGACGACGGGGAAGATGAACTAGAAGCGGAGAATGCTTGTTCTCTGACAGAATCCATTGGATTTGGATGAGCTTTGTGGTGTGAGTAAAGTAGTAGTGAGCTGATGAGATCGATGTGGGAATGGGAAGTGAGGACTGAGGAGATATATATACAGCTTGGGTTCAAGGAAGGGGGATAGAATAGGTGGGGCCCACCTGGAGTTTGGCCACGATGCGGACACAGACGCGGAAATAGTTGGGGGACAGTTAGATGAAATCCCACGGTTGCTACCTGTTGCCGCCTTTATTAAGCTGACTGAGTGAAAGAAGCGTTCTTAAGAACTAATTCTGGTCCCACCGCCGATTCTTTCTTTCTATTTTTGGCATCCCCCATTTGTGACACGTGTTCTCAATTGGTTGGATGCGTTGTCATGGTAATTATCACACGCTATGGGAACAGACTTGTCAAAAACATCTCGTGTACTGAGGTGGTGTCAGCTGGCGCAGGATTTTATTTCATTATATTTATAAGTAATTCTATTAAATTTTTTTATAACTGTACACTTTTATCGTTATTTGGTTGATGTTTACTTTATTTTAACGTGTTAGTGTTCGTACGCAGGGGATAAAGTTAAAATTTTTTTAACATTAAATAAGTACTTCAACATGGATAATATAAAATAGTTTATTTAATTTTCTTAATTAACCTAATAAAAAATTTAAAAAATTAAGAATCTGTGTATTATTTATGTTATATATATATAGGTAGAATTAGAAGAATACTTCCTCCAATCTTAATGAAAGGGTAGTAAAACTTTTTAAAATGATAAAAATTAAATAAATTATTTAATTACAATAAATATTAAAGTATACTTTTTAGTCTTTTATATTTCAATCAGGTTTCACTTTAGTACTTTAAATTTAAAAAGTGGATTTTCAATCCTCAGATTTAACGCCATTAGTCTCTCTTAATAGAAATTGCTGATTCATCAAATATAATTGATAACTGTGCAATCAAACTTGACAAGGCAAACTCACATCTTAATTTTAATGTAATAATATAATAAATTTGATATTTTAAATTATGTAAAATAAAAAATATTTAAAGTGAAAACAACTAAAATAAAAAGATTTAAGTGATGACCTATATAGTTAGTATAACTGGATATAGTTATTTTTATTTTATACAATTTAAAATATCAAATTTATTATATTATTAAATTAAAATTAGAATGTTAGTATCATTTGTCAAAATTTTATTGCACAGTCATTAATTCAATATGATGAATGAGTAATTTTCATTAAAACAGAATAACGGAGTTAAATTTAAAGGATTGAAAGCGTATTTTTTAAATTTAAAAGATTAAAGTGAAAATTGACAGGATTAAAAATATATTTTAACGAGAAGGGTGACGTCATGAGTATGACAGATGGCATGAGTTGAGCGCCAGTTATTCAGTTCTATTTGACAGGACATCTTTTTTGCCAACTATTTGACAGGACATCAAAGCAAAACGAAACAGGTAAATGTGCCTGTACCTGTTTGAACTACCACGTGTCATTCTCATATTTCACAGCCGCCTCGAGCTTTTGAACTAAGTCCTCCACCCCTCGTACTCGAAATTTAAAAGCTGATTCATGTAACGTGATGAATCAATATTTAAATTTTTATTAAAAATATATTTAATTATGGATAACGACAATTGTTAAATATTAAGAAAAAAGCTTTTTATGGGTAAAAAAGGGAAGGAAATTTTAGTTTTCATTGAAAAATGACATATGGCATTGGTTCATAATCCTTAAGGTTATAAGTTGCTCAACTTGATTACTTTCATATTTATTAATAAATATTGATTTAATTGGTAAAGAATTGTGGTAAAGTTACAAGTTTAAATCATATATGTGTGTGTTTGGAAGTCTAATGATGGATTTCGAGATGCTTTTACGAAATTAAATTTTTATTAGAAATTACAAGTTTAAATATTTATTAAAAAATATACTAAATGATGGATTTTGAGGTGCTTTTATGAATTTCGATATGATTTTTTACGAATTTTAGTATTTTTTTGTCTTGATTTATGAGTACAAATGAAATTTTTTTTTCTCAAGCATGCCCTATAATTGATATAAATATTTTGTTTATGGACTAACTGTATTTACTCTATAGATTAGAAGGTTTGCCCTAATTATAGTTTATCTCAAGATTCAACTCACATATATTTATCTTTGAAAAGCTTACTACGTACTAGAGTTGGGAAATGGGCTGGCTCGCCGGCCCGTCCCAGCCCGCGGGCTGCTAAAATGGCAGCCCGGGCCAGCAGGGCCAGCACACCACTTTTTTTGTTTTTTTTTAAATTTTGTTATTTTTAAAAAAAAATAAAAAAAAATTTTACATAAAATTTATTAAGCCCATTTAATTTTTTGGAAAAAATACAATACATCTCTGAAAAATATAATCAATAATGTTTTAAAATACAAAAATATAATACATAATCAACAATCTCCAAAGTAAGTATGTATTTAAGATGAAATAATAAGGTTTAAAACTATATTTGAAGCTATTAAAACCTTATATTCTTCCCACAAATAAATATAAAAAGTTTTTTTAAAAAAATAAAAAAAGCGGGCTGCCCCTCAGGCTGGCGGGCCAGCGCACCTTAACCCCGGGCCAAACTGGCTCAGCCCGTTTGGCCCGTTTTTTGGCCCCCGCCTGAGCCCGCGGGTTGGCGGGTTCAACCGGTGGGCTCAACCCATATTCCCGGCTCTACTACGTACTCTTGTCTTTGATATAAGTAAATTATGCTGGAATTTTTAGTTATAAATATAAGCAAATAGAATATTTAATGATGGTTTCTTTTTGAGTTAGAGTGATAACACGATGTTTAATTCTCTTATTCATCGTTTTCTTTTATTCTTTCTAAATTAGAGAAGAGAGAGAATGAAGTCTAATAAATGAGATGTACTATTATTATCCATGAATAATGCAGTTTTACTGGATAAATTTTATATTAATTGTTTTTATGGGTTCCTCGCTGTATACAATAATTCGAAAAACTTTAATTTAATTGTAAACACCACAATAAACTGATCATTACCTTTTTTTAATGTCGTTTCATAACGCTGAAAAAACGTATTCTTTTTTACTTTAATAATAATCCTCTTTTCACCAAAAAAAAAATAATCCTCTAGATTAATAATTTTCTATGAGAAATGTTATCTTAAAAAAAGCTGTGAAATTTTTTCTTGAATTAAAACAAACATTAAAATTTCCCTACATATAAATTTGTAAGATGAAAGATATAATATCAGAAAAATATTATATCCCGTATAAGAAAAATCATTAGTGACTAAAGTTTTTAGCCATGTTTGCGATAAATATCATCAGAAAACTAAAATGCTTTCCTCATGAGAATTTTCAGGCTAAAATATGTCAACAAGTAAAATATTTCCCTTATACCACCCTGGTTTCATTTATAAGATAGAGGCAGGAGAATTTTTTTAATCATAATTATGAGGTATATTATTATATTTTTATCATAATTATTATAAATTTTTTACCCATTATTGAATGGTGGTGCATGTTATTTAATTTAATAGAGGTAAAGCTAGAAACTTGTAATAAAATTTTGGGTTACCGTACAAATTTACTTTAAAAGTTTTCACCAAGGAACAATGTTATTTGAAAATTTTTATTGGTTTAAGATTGTCCTGAAGTATTAAAATGGAGTAGTGCTATCTTTTATCATTAAGAATTTTAATGTAATAATTGATACGTTTTAAGATTTTTGAAGTGACATTGAACCTAAAAACTCTCAAAGAAATATTACTTCTGAATGAAACCTACAAAAACAAATTCGCATCTTAACTTTAAATTTCTAGAAAGAATTTTAAGGATCTTCAGTTTTTCTTGGTCCAGTAAAATACGCTAAAACTGATTTAACGTTCAAATTGATACATGCATCTAATTTGTTGTATGCATGTGAACTGATCATGCGGATTAATGAGCATCATTCAGAAGGATCTAGTCAATAAGGCAATAAATTAATTATATAAGTAAACTTTTTAAAATCCCTTTGTCAAAAAATTATTAATTTAGCAAGTAGCTTTGTACTAAACGAATATCTTAATTATTAAACCAACGGGTGCATGCATGTTAAGCAAAGAAAAACGACGTCGAACCTGATTGATTGAAGGAACTGAAAACCCAGATTCACGAATATTGATAATCATCCTATATACATTATAATTAATTGTGCATTACTTCATTAAGGAAACTCGTGTTCAACAGGAATTATTCACATAATACTTACATAAATTAATTATAATTTTTCTAACAATTATTAGCTATATCCCCTTTCATCAGGAAAAATTAGAGAGTAATTTCATTCTATTTCACAAGAAACATTTTATTTTAGAAAATTCTAATTAAATCCAGTTGAAATACTCAAATCGAGATTCAGATCTTCAATCTTAACAAAATCCTAATAAGGCAAACATACTTTATTTTTTTAATAAAAACTACTAGATTTCATTCATGACTAAAACACATGATACAAGCGTTTATAATCTGATGCATCAATTCCTTGCCCCACCCTATCCTGGATCTCAAGAGGGGGTGGTCATAGTAGCAAAAATTCCCTACCAAGTTATGAGCCAATTTGACCAATTTATCCCCTTGACTATTATCCTCCATCAAAACATGTTGTATCGCCATGTCCCAGTTCTAATTCACCAGCAATCATGCCTCATCCACAATATTCTTGAACGGGTGGTTGCTATTACACCCTTTAGATATTAGGTTCATCGCCTCAACACAGTCTGTATTAATTATAATATGGCTATAACCAGGATTAAGCATACCTGAAGCCCATGGATGATCGCAATAATTTCCACAATAACAGGGGGAACCGTGGTAAGTTTACAGCTGAATCCGCCTAGCCACTCTCAGATGATTCCACCACACCCACTTCTCCCTTATGTGAGAACTGAGCCATCCACTTCTAGCTTAAAAGCATCTCTCCTTTCACTCATGTCTTCTTGAATGCTAACACGTTGCCCTGCATAAAACTTACAGCGAGACAGCAGTGCCTGGTCCCCGTACGCGCCCGAAAGAAAGTAGAAAGGGCATTCTCATGTCCACCATTGCGTCCCTCTCCAAACACCTTCTTGCATCTATCTAACCAGATGTCCCAACAAACGTATCCAAATAAGAGCCAATGGTGGACTCAGGACCCTGACTCAGAGGATGCAAACTATTTTTTTAATAGTAGGTTTAAGATAAATGAGACTTATTCTTAATTAATATATTTTGAGAAGAATTTGAGAAAAATTTAGTGGGTTCAAAATAAACAAATGAATGAGTGTAAAATAAATCACATAGTACTAATATATACCTAATTTTTTGAAAGTAAAGGGTGGACCTCACCGTAACATGATAAGAGCAAACATACTCTATTAGAGATCAGAACTTAGATGCTTGAAATTGCATTTTCTTTTTCCTTATTTTTTTATTAGAGTAACGTCAGAAGTAAACAAATGGAAAATCCGTAGTGTGCATGCAGTGTACCTGCACAGTGCAAAAGGACAACAATAAGTTTCATCTTATGATACGCTTCAACTTGAAGTTTTACTTTCTCCCACCACAAAAATAAGACAACGTCTTGACTGAATCATTTGGCACAGGACGAAACTTCAGAAGTGAAAGAAGTTTACTTGGATAGGTAGACTGAACCAATAAGCAGTAGCTGTGAGACACGCCAATTAACTTGTCATTTCCAGTGAACCCCACCCACCACTGACATATTTACATGCTGCTCATTCATTGGTCTAGTCTAGGATTAAAGATAAATTATAGGTAATTAAAACTCAAAATTAAATGCTTTCTTTTACTCTGAACATATAATATTTAAAATTATAACAATCAAATGGAATATCGATCCCATTCAATTTTAAGTTTTATTTAAAGTTTACCTTCAATTTTTCTTTTCAAGTATATGGGGGTATTTAAGGCTTTTAGCAACATTAGAATAACTTTAACAAGGGCTCTTGGGTCGGCTTCCACCTCTCTCTCTCTCTTCCATATGCGATGATAGCTTCCTCTGTTCGCCCTCTCTCTTCGATCTTCCTTCATCCTCTTGAATCTATAATGGTGTTACCTTCTTCTCCCTCTTGCCGGCGGTGGAGTTTTTGGGTAAAGGGGAGGAGTTTTCCGTTGTTTCTTCATAACTAATTTTTTCTTGCGACGAAGTCTTAGATTCCAATGGCTTTTGTTTGAGAATTTATTTTTCCATGTTGCCGGTAATTCTAGTATAATTTTTTTTCTCCTTGTAGATTGTAATTTTTGTTTGAGATTTGTGAGATTTTGGCTCAGCTCATCATGTTCGTCAGCAATAGTTGTTCATGGTGGACGGGAGAAGACACCCTTTTGTTTGAGGATATGTTGGCATTTTCATATTTAAAGTACATGTTTTAATTAAAAATTATGTTTCACTTCCTATCGCCACCACTCACCTACTGAGCATGTCTTAAAACTTATTTTCAATTCCAACTCTACTTCTATTTCCTCTAAAAACACCTGAAGTTGGGACTCAGCCCAGCCCAGGAGGAACCTGGAATTATACCAGGCATGGAAAAATGAGAACAGTATTGCAAGAGTTACCTTGCTGAGAATAATGGTAAATGACCTAATGTGACAGTTTGAAAAACGTCCAATTGCATATGCCATGTGGGCAGCTCTCAGAGATAAGTTTGATGGAACTTCGACCACTAAGCTTAGAAGGTTGACAATCAAGTTTGACACGTATAAGCTTTGGGGTATTACGTCCATGAAGAAGCACCTTCGAAATATGTCAAACATGATTAAAGAGCTTCAGGAAGTTGGATTTACAATGACTGATGAGCAGCAAGTGCAGGCTGTGATCAGATCACTTTCCCTAGTTGGGAACATATGAAATTCAACTTAACTCATAATGATAACATCATCACTTTTAATGATGTTGCGAAGCACCTTGAGCTTGAGAATGAAAGCCTTGAGGCATATAAGACTTCTGAGCATGCCTATTACACCGAGGATGCAAGCCTTTCCAATGCCAAGCCCGATTTTAAGAAGGGCAAGAAATTTTGTGGAAAAGGCAGGAAGGATGTTCCTAAATTCAAAAGGGGCGAAAGTAAAGATGGCCTGCTAAGGTCAAATGCTATACCTGTTAGAAGTTGGGTCACTTTACGAGGGACTGCCTTGGGCAAAATGACTGCGGAAAGACTCAAACTCAACAGACCATGTAACGAAGGATTGGGGATCCCTTGTGGATTACTGTTGGTTGCCGCATCATTGCAAGTGGCTTTGTGTTGGCAATAATGCAAGGATCGAGGTCAAAGGCATAGGCACATGCAAACTAGTTATGCGTGGCGGAAAGACCTTAATCTTGTACGATGTGCTTCATACACCGGACATCCGACGGAATTTAGTTTCTGTACTGTGTCTTTTAAATTATGGGTTTGATGTGAATTTTCATGACAAAGTTGCAGACATTTTTAGCAACAATACCTTTTATGGTTTGGGTTTCGTTTCAGGAAAATTCTTTGTAATTGATGTTATTGGTGATTTTAATTTGCATGACTGTTTCGTTAGTTCTTCAAATATAACTGTTGATATGAATGTGTGGCATGCTAGACTAGGGTACATAAGCTAGAATCGAATGATAAAACTGGCAAAGGAAGGTTTACTAGGTGAAGTTCCAAACATGGAAATGTCTTTATGTGAAAATTGCTTAGCCAGTAAAGCAACTAGAAAACCTTTCGATACGGGAACTAGAGCTGAAAATCCATTAGACTTAGTCTATTCTGATATATGCAGTCCCACGAGTGTGAGGGCAAGGCATGGAGCTTGGTATTTCATTACCTTTACTAATGACTTTTCACGATATGGTCACGTCTATTTGATTTCACAAAAGTCTGAAGCACTGGAGTGTTTTAAACAATTTATGAACGAAGTAGAAAATCAAGTAGAACGTAAAATTAAAGTATTACATACTGACCGAGGTCGTGAATACTTATCCGATCAGTTTAAACATCTCTGCGAAGAAAAAAGGATAATTAGACAGCTATCTATCCCTGGCACCCCACAACAAAATGGTGTGTCAGAAAGAAGAAATAGAACTCTTCTAAACATGGTTAGGTTGATAATGGCTCAAGCAAGCTTACCTATTTGATATTGGGGCGATACTTTATTAATAGTGGCCTTTATACTTAATCGTGTACCCTCAAAAGCAGTCAGTTCCACACCCTATGAATTGTAGACGAAACGTAAGCCCGATTTATATATCTTAAGACCCTGGGGGTTGGCTACATACGTTCACGACGATTCCCAGAGGCATGGGAATTGGGTCCAAGAGGAAAGAAATGTATCTTTATAATATACTCAAAAGAATCCAAAGGATACATTTTCATTGGAGAAAACGAAGATGGAACAGTGACTGAAATTAAATCAAGGGATACTGCATTTTTGGAAAGTGAATTTCCTGGCAGAGGAGAAATAGATCGAACAGTATCTCTTTATGAGAGAGAAAAACAAGGTAGTGCATATCGATCTAATGATCCCCAGTTGTCTCAATATATCGATCTAAGTGGGAGATCAGAAGGCTCAGAAAAGTCTTTACCGAGACCGAGACAAAAGAAAGAAAAGAGACAAGAGGTCTCTCCAAGAAGGAGTGATAGGGGAAATATACCCAGGAAGCGCTTCCCCCTCTCATGATCACCCCGGATGAAGATGATGAGCCACGTTCTGTACATGAAGCCTTGACATGCCCTCCCAAGAATGAATGGAGTAAGGCAATGGAAGAAGAGATTGATTCAATGAGAAAGAATCAAGTCTGGGAACTCGTTGATCTGCCAAAAGGTCAAAAGGCCATTGGGAACACGTGGGTTCTCAAAATAAAAAGAAAAGCGGATGGATCAACTGACAAGTACAAGGCACGTCTGGTAGAGAAGGGGTACACACAACAGGAACGTATCGATTACGACGACACCTTCTCACCTGTTGTACGCTTGAATTCAATAAGGCTAATTTTGGCAATAGTAAACAGTTTAGATTCAGAGTTACATCAAATGGATGTGAAAACTGTGTTTCTAAACGGATACTTGGATGAAGAAATCTATATGGAACAACCGATAGGTTTCGTAAGGAAAGGTTCAGAAAGCAAAGTTTGTAAGCTCAGAAGGTCCATTTATGGATTGAAACAATCATCCAGACAGTGGTATTTGAGATTTCACAAGGTGATAACCTCATATGATTTTAAGAAGATTGAAGAAGACCACTGCGTCTACGTCAAGAGGTTTGATGATAACTTTGTAATGTTGTCATTATAAGTAGACGACATACTGCTGGCCGGAAATAGCCTAACTTCGATCTTAGCCGTTAAAGAATGGCTGTCATCAAACTTTGAAAAATGTGTCCTAAGGGATCGTTCATCGAGTTAAAATCCAAAGGGATCGTTCAAAAAGAGTGATATCTCTTTCACAGGAAAATTACATTAACAAAATTCTCGAGCGTTTCAACATAAGTGACTGCAATCCCTTAGACACCCCAGTAGCTACTGAAGCTAGCCTGAATCTTGAAATGTGTCCCAAGACTGAGTCAGCCAAGAAAAAAATGGAAAGAGTTCCTTACGCTAGTGCCGTTGGAAGTCTAATGTATGCAATGATGTGTACAAGACCAGATATTTGTTTCGCAGTTGGACTGGTAAGTAGGTTCCAGTCAAATCCTGACGAACAACGTTGAAAGCTATGAAAAGGATTCTGCGATACTTAAAGGGCACAACGAATTATGCACTAACTTATCAAGGAAGTGATTGTGACTCCTTAAATACTTTGATGCTGATGTTGGTGGAGACGAAGTTGAACGGAAGTAAACTTTAAGTTATACTTTCTTGTTGAATAATGGCACCATAAGTTAGAGCAGCAAGAAGCAGACGTGCATAACCCTACATTTTATGAAAGTTAAGTTTATGGCCTGCACTGCGGCAGTGCAGGAGGCTATATGATTGAAGAGATTTATTGAATACCTTAGATTTGGGAATAATAATACTAATCATGTGTTAATACATTGTGACAATACATCATCCATAGCCTACGCGAAAGACCCCAAATATCATAGCAAGATAAAACACATTGATATTAAGTATAATTCTGTGAGAAATTATGTAACACAGAAAGTGATAAATGTACACCACATTTCGACTAAGAGTATGGTCGTAGATCCCCTAACTAAACCAATAGCCAAAGAAATGTTTGAGAAACATGTAAGGGGAGGTTATTAAAAGGGGAAGTGGTTCCCCAAAGTGAGTAGATATAACGCACAGAGAAAACAAGTCTTCTCTCTTCCCTTTTCTCTCATAGAGAATCCTCTCATCTCCTCTCCTCTTGCCTTCGGTGCTTTTGCTGTGTCTTGTGTTTGGATCCACCATTGTGATCCGAATTCCACATGGGTATATGCAAATTCGTAATTCGACATCTCCAAATACACCCGACATCCTTCACATACAATTGAGGGCTTGATTGAAATATATTAGAATTAAATTTGATGAAAATGAAACTATAAATGGATATGAAAATGGGTTTTAAAAAATATTTGATTCATGTATAGAAATCCAATTTAATTTTTAATATATATAATTACAACAATACCCTTCAGTTTCTTTTGGGGTGTAAGATGAAAATCAGTTTCATCAATTTTGATGGAAATAGAATCATACCAAACAAATATATTGTTAGAAATCAACTCCACCTCTATTTCATACCCGAGATTCCATCATACCAAAAGAGACATGGAAGACATGTGCAAATTTAATTCCTAATTTTGTTTTGGTTTTACTAAAAACACAAATGCCTAACTTTTTTTTGCCCATAAAATACGGATGACTAGGTAATACATCGCATCTAGGCATTATGTAAAAAGTTAATATATGCATACTGATTACCTCCAATGATATTACTTTGAATTATGCCACTCAAATTTTTATCATGCATGTGATGTGTCCATAAAGGGGAATAATGCCACGTACAAGTGGATTTCAGAGAAGATTCAAAACATTATGAAGATAAACAAAACCTTTAAGTTGGCAAAAGTAATTACATCAATAAGGGAGCACTCTATGGTTGATGTGTCTATGTGGAGGGTGTGCAAGGCAAAGGAAAAGAGCAAAGGCAATCATTGAGGGTGATTACAAGGAGCAATACAATAAGTTGAGAGATTATTATGCGAATGAAGTGAGGCAGTAGGGACTCTTGAACATGGTTTTTAAATAACTTATTTGATAACATTGACAGCATGAGAGAAAAAGAGATGGATTGTTCATATCTGATCGGTAAAAGGTACTTTCACTAGTGTTTTAATATTCAAACTATCTTTTCTTGAAATAAATATCACTTAACCGAGTACGCTTGCTAATGACTTGCAGGGTCTTGTTCCAACATTTGGAGAACTACTTGAAGGTTCTAAACATAGATTCTGTGTTCGGCATTTGTCTGCGAATATGAAATCTAAATATGCAGAAAGAACCGTGGATCGTGACTTGCATTTAAAATCTAATATAGAGTTATGTGGGTCATGCAGCTGCTTGCATATATGCTAAGAGAGAAACTTCATATGAGTATGTTGATAAATACTTAACTTGGCAATCTTTCGCGGCTTCTCACTCTCCAGTGATTAAGCCCATCATCAGTTGGAGAGAGCATGTGGAAGAAAGCTGATGGTGAACCCATTAATCCTCCAATATATCACAATCGGCCTGGACGCCCACAGAAGTATAAAGAAAAAGAGTAGTAGATTAAGGCACAACAGGAATTGAGAAGGAGAAACAAGAAAATACTCAAGCTAAATGTAGCAACTGTCAGAAGCAAGGGCACCACCGAAGGCCTTGCAAGGAACCATTAACAAGTAATGCTGTTACAAGCAAGCGGTCCAAGACAGAAGACAAATCCTAATTTAGTGACTATATTTTGGATGTAATTTAGCGAATAATATTCAATAGTGAATATATTGGGTTTATTGACTATATCTTGGATGTTATTTTGTGAAGGTATACTTTATAGTGAATATATTGGGTTTAGTGACTATATCTTGGATGCAGCACTTCATTTAAAAATATTGGATGTCATGCAAATATTTTTGTTCTTTGATTATGGAATCATTGATCCTTTTTAAAGGATTTATCAAACTTTACATCTTCACCTACAGCTCCAAGACGTTTGCAAACTTTATGGCTCGTTTGGTACGTTGGAATTGGTTTTGATGGAAATGGAGACGGAGTTGAAAATGAGGATATAAATGGAGATGGAAATGGATATAAATATAGTAAAAAAATGAAGGGTCAAAAAATCAATTCAATAGGTTACATCATGGAATTCATTTCTAACCATTGTGAATTATATTTCCATTTCCACCTCCAATTCCACTATACTAAACATAGGAAATGAATAACATTTCTAATTCCACCTCCCAATTCCACCCTACCAAACATAGCATTAAGAATTGAAAATTATAAGCATAGTAAATTTAAATTATTTAAACCACCGATTTTAAAGGTTACGGACTAAAGCTAAAATTGGATGAAATTTAGGCAAAAAAAAAAAATGGTGTTAACCCCAACGTAACAATGTATTAACAAGTTCCAATAATTCTCAAAAGAAAGGCAAAAAAATGTTGGTATAAACCCCTAATGATTAACGATTGCAATAATTCTCCTGTGGGTAATGCCTCACGCTCTCAATACTGCCACAGTGAGACCTGAGGATCAACCTCCAAGTCATTCCAGCTCCACCCATATGATCTAACAGAGGGTGGCGATCAGAGAGGCTCCTCTGCCATACTCTCCAGCAAATGACGGAGCTCGTCAAACTCCGTCAACTCTGCCGCTGCCTCCGCCGCCGGAGCTTGATTAATATACGTCTCTTCTACCTCAGTGTAGCCCAGTAAATTCGACGCATCTCCGATGACGTCATCATTTACCGTTGTGCTACTGCAACTGCAAACTTCAAAATCATCGCTACTCCTGCCGAATTCCTGAGCAGCCAGAACCGCCACCCGCTTGATCTCCGCCGCATCTGTTGATTCCGGTAACGGCAACCGCCAAGCGGAGTCAGCGAAATTAAGACAAGCCGACTTGCCACGAAGAGCCAGTGCCGCCACGTCATGAGCTCGAGCGGCCATCTCCACGGTGGAATAAGTTCCGAGCCAAATCCTTGTGTTTCCGTTGGGCACACGAACCTCGCAAACCCACTTGTCTTTGTTCCTCCGCCGCACTCCTCTGTAAACAGGATGCCTCTTCTCCTTGAAAACCCTCCGTCCCGATCGCTTCTTAGGCCGCTCCGACGCCAGTAACAGAGTCGGCTCTGGGCTCAACGAGCTAACCTCCGACGAAGAAGAAGAAGATGATGAAGAAGCGGCGAATGCTTGTCCCCTAAGAAAATCCATTGGGATTTGGATAAGATGTGAGATGTGAGTGAGTAGAAGTGAGCTGATGCGATGTGAGAACAGATGGGAAGTGAGGAGCTATATGTACAGTTTGGGTTCAAGGATGAGAAAAGAATAGGTGGGGCCCACTTGGGGTTGGCTACGATAAGGACACGGACGCGGAAGTGGTTGGATGACAGTTAGCTCCCACGGTTACTACTTGCTTTCGCTACTTGTTGTGGCCTTTAATCTGACTAGCTGTAGCTGACTGAGTGAAGTCATGAACTAGTCTTCAAAGAACTAATTTGACACGTGTCCCGAATTTGTTCATTGTGCTGTCATGGTAATTATCACACGTGATGGAATGGAACAAACTTGATTAAATCAAAAAAATCTCGAGTAGTGACTAGCGAGAGCAATGTTAATTACTTAGCCTTCCCACATGAGAATACCCTATTTGGTAAGCAGTGACTTATTTTCATAAGCACGTTTAACAGTGCTTTTCTGTAAAACGAGACAATCCCCTCCACATATTTGCTTCGGCTTATGTGAATAAGCACTTATAAGTAGCTTATGGCAGTTTGCCAAACGGGTCCAATGTTTCATTCCATCTTTTTTTAACCCATCTAATTAAATTTTTAATCTTGATATGCAATTTCACTTTTATTTTTATTAAATGTTGACTTTACTGTATGCAATAATGGATATTAGATATATATAAAGTTAAAATTTTCTTGAATTTACAGAAGATTTAATAAGATTTAAGGTTTTTATTTATCTACGTGAAATATGTTGAAAGCAGTTTATGAATAGAATAGGATAGTATATTGCCACCGTTCATATTCAAAGTGCCTAGAGAAAGATAATGTGGCGCCAAGATACATATTTCGTGTAAGGCACTTCCAATGTGTTTCTTAAAACTAATGAAAACTTTAAATTGCATTAATATTACCTTGAAATTAAATAACTTTATAACTTTATCCATGTTTAATATATATTATATTTCATGAGAATAAAATCAACACCATAATTAATTAATAGTAAAGTTACATATTTATATAAAAAATTTGATGAAGTGACTTATAAATAGGATAAAAAAAATTTCTCTCTACCTTATAAATAGAAAAATATGAGTATTATCAGCATATTTAATGCAAATTAAAAAAACTTAAACTTTACTAGCTTAATATTAAAATTTAATAATTTTTTGAACTTTACTCATATTTAATTAATAATATACATGCACTTTAATAAAGAGTATTAGTTTTTTATAGAAAATTATAAGAAAATAAAAGTTTAGAATAATCAATTCATAATAAAATTGTGTATTTATAGAAAAATTTTAATGATATAATTTATAATAAAAATAGAAAATATTAATTATGTCCTTAATATGAATTCTTTTAGAAATTTAAAATTTTAAATAAATTAATATATTTATCAATTAATATAATGGGCATGTTTGGTAACCGTGAGCTTATTTTCATAAGTACATTTAACAGTGTTTTTCCGCAAAATGAGACAATCTCCTCCACATATTTACTTGACTTATGTGAATAAGCACTTATAAGTGGCTTATGGCAATTTGCCAAACGGGCCCAATATAATGATAGAAATAAGTACTTACTAATATATAATTTAAAGTAGTTTATATAGTTTTTTTAACCGCATTACAAATTCAAAAAGGCCTATTTTAGGGATTGGACAGTTATATATGCAATATAAACATGATTATATATAAAAAATATGTGTAAAATGTTGGAAAAAATCAAAAAATGGGGACAAAAAGGTAAATAAGATGAGGAAAAAAAGGAGGGTACGGTTGGGAGGTGACAGGTGGAAGACAGCTGAGTTTGATTATCTGGATCAGCTTGCCACTATCTCACTGCCACGTGTCATTCTCATTTTTCACATCCGCCTCAAAACTTTGAACTAATCGTCGACACCCTTAGTGCTTATCCTCCCCCGATTTTTCTCTCTGGAAGAAAACTTTTTTTTATTATTATTTTTTCATTTTAATTTGATATATAACTTTTTTTTAAAATTTTTTTACTATGAATTCCTTTTTTAAAAAATGATAAGGTTTAAGATATATTGTAATCTAATTTATTTTTTAATTACTCAATAAAAACTTTTAACCTTAAAAATATGATATATTTTGATTTAAATTATGTTATTTAACATATAATAACATGAAAACATATCTTTAATAAATAATTTAATTTTAAATTATTTAATGATATTAATGTGAGTATAATTTTTCATGATATATTTTAAGGATATTTTACTTCTTTAACTATTTATTAAAAAAATTTATCAATGGATATTTTTTATTCAACTATTTATCTATTTTTTTTGTTCATCTAAGTATAATAAGTGATAACATTTTATATTCGTTTAGAAGCGCAGTAGAGAAGTATTTTTATGTAAGCCGAGGTAAATATGTGGAAGAAATTATCTCTTTTTATAAAAAAATACTGTTGAACGTACTTATAGAGAGTAAATAAACTTTTTCAAACAAACACTTTATCTATATTTTTCTCTTCCCTTCATTTTCACACCTCGCATGTCAATTTTTCTTAGCAAACTTATCCTTCATTGACAATAAAAGGTCCAACAGTATTTTTACTATCATCAAATTGACGCGTGGCATTGAAATAGGTGTGAGGTGCTCAACTTATTTTCTTTCCTATTTATTACTTGATTTTAATTTAACTTGTAAATAATTGATTCATGGGCTATTAACCCCATGAGGTTATGATCTTAAATCATACAATCAATTTTTGAATGAAAATATAACTTTACTTTGGAAGTTTCATTTATTAACAATGTTGCCTAAAAGTTTTTTTAGGTTCAAAATTTAACCGAAACATTAAAAAGGGGCAATGTTGCCTTCTACTATTAAAAATTCAATGCCAAAGTTAATTTTTTAAAGTAATGTTGCAACATTGATATGCTTTAAAATTTTTGGGGTGATTTTAAACCCAAAAGACTATCAAACAGATATTACTTTCGAGCAAAAAGTTCAAGGATAAATTTGCATCCTTAAATTTTTAAGAATTTTAATAAATAAATAAGCAAAGAAAAACCGTGTTGAATATGATTGATCGATTCACTGAAGGAATTGAAAACCCAGATTCACGAATATTGATAATCATCCTATATATGTTATAATTAATTGTGCGTTATTCATTAAGAAAAATCGTGTTCAACAATCAATTAATATAATACTTATATAAATTAATGGCCTAAGGGTCATTTTTACCCTATAAATTTTCACGAAGTATCATTGGATATCTAAGAGCTTTTTGGGTGTAATATCGCTTTTGAAGTTTTAAATAGATTTAATTTCTCCCAACATAGATTAATATTTAGTTTTAACATCAACTTAATTAGATCAATCAACGTTTGGGAGAAATTGTTACATTTTTGTACTTACTGTTGAACAAAAAAAAAATTTATGGATGTGCAATAATACATGATGAAAACCTTCAGGGTAAAAATGACTTTTCACCATACTTTGAATATATGCCACGCAAATTTTTAGCATGCATGTATACATGTGTATTTAACATACACATCAAATATTTTAGTACACACGTATTTACTAACCCAAAATTACATCTTATTACATGCGCACTTGGACTCTTACATTCTTAAGGAACGAGTAACTCTTATTTGTAAAGCACTCACAACCTCCGACCGAATTAAGAGGAATAATTGATCTTTATATCAAGCTTATCTATATATATATAGTAACAAAAATGCATTTTTTTTATATTCATCATTTTTATATATCAAACTTATAATACATCAAATTCTTAATATATTTGTCATTTTTTCCTAAGTTAATTTACCTAAATTATAAAATAATACATAATACGATGATACAAAAATAAATACTCTTAAATAATTAATATATTTAACTTTATTAATTTATCATAAAAAGTCAACTGCCTTTTGTATTAAAATAGCATTTGCTTGTTGAATTAACCCTACTACTCTATTCGATCTTATTTATAAGTAACATTCTCTCTTATAGGGTTGATCATTTATATAAGCAATAATTTGGCTTTATATAATATTCAATCCATTTTCTTCTCTTACATCTTTTTCCAACTCATTATTTATCCTCTTTTTCGCCCATCCTCTCACACACTCGTCATCTTCATAAGTACGATATAGTTAAAAAAATTAAATCTCTTACATGTTTATTCTTATTATTAACTATTATCTCTTACATCTAACACACATTTAGTAGTGCAATTTTTCCCCAATATTACAAAATGGAGTAATTTTACCCTTTAACCCAACATCGTTGGGCGTTGATTTGATTTAGTTTCAGATACTCTCATCACTCTCGAATAAGCTCTCAACCGAATCTCAATTTCACCATGGTTGAGTTCTTCCCCAATATTAAAGAGCATATTCTATTTCTTATTCTTTTACTATGAATTTAATAGTTTTAAGAAATATTAAATATTATTTTCATGTGTTTATATTTTATAAAGATATCTAGAGAACAAAAAATAACCTGATGTTTATGTTTGATGTAGTTAATAAAGTTAATATTAAAAAATTGTTTTTAATTATATGTAAATGTGAGTTCGGTAGAAATTAGATTTGGGAAGAATATTTAAAAGCTAGTTAAAAATTTAAACATCTTTAGGTGTATTTTATAAGTAGGATCGTAGTAACTCAAAAACTATATCTTTATATACACAGTAATATACACAGTAATGCATCCTGACAAATGGTACTTCTCCCAACCATTTTTTAAAAGATCGCTGTGTCTTTATATATACGCTTCAGAAAGCGGTGGAGAAGTACTTATGAGCTTATTCACACAAGTTGAAGCAAATATGTGGAGGAGATTATCTCGTTTTGCGGAAAAACACTGTTGAACGTACTTATGGGTATAAGTGGGGAGTTGCCAAACAAGCCCAGTATAATTAGTAGTAACAATATTTCTCGTTCTTTTTTGCTCACTTCTTTTCCATGAATCGACTGGTTCTCAATTTCTCATTGAAATCGATGTTAAACCATGGGCTTCAACCTAGTGGAATCAGCTTCCGTAAACTTAAATTCTCCAAATTAATGCATCTTTGGCAAAAACAAAAAACAAAAACAAATTTGAGCACTGTCCAATCCAATTTGAGATTTTTTTTTTGTATCCACATGGGTTAAGGGCTTGTTTGGAAACCTATTTAAAACCTAGGTTTGATTTTAAAACCTAATTTTTGATCCAAAACTTAAGTTTTGTTCAAATACAATTTTTTTTTGAAATGCTATATATTTTGGTTACAAAACCTTAGTTTGAAATCTAGGTTTTCTTTTTCCTACTTTTTCCTCTTTTTTTACTTTTTTCTCTTTCCTCTTTCCTACTTTTTCCTTCTTCTCTTTCCTCTTTCCAACTTTTCATTCTTTCTTTTTCATTTTTCTTATCAACTTTTTTGCATCTGAATCTGTAAAAGATAATAACTTTCCAAACATAAATCACTTTTCAAAACCTAGGTTTTTCCTCGAAATCTGTAAAAGCTATTTTCCAAAACCTAGGTTTTACCTCGGAATCTGTAAAAGCTATTTTGAAAAGAGTATCCAAACAAGCCCTAATTTAAACTTAAGATATAGCGATCAAAATCTCTCTCACAAGGACCAACTCCTATTGATAGATTTAATGCCTTTTGTTTCCACATTTTTAATGATTTTAATTATTAAGAATTCAAAATGAATAATCTTTTAACCGTTGTTGTGTCCCCTAACCATTGCTGTGAAGAATTGAATTTACTAGCTAAAATTGTGAACTAAAGACTTTAGATTTAAATCATTTAAATATAATTTATATTATATAATCTAAATTTACAATTTTTCTCTGATTTCACATTTTAAGAGGGGTTAACATCAATAACGGTATTTTCTAATTAATTAGAAAAGAGGTATTCTAGGATAATAGTACAAATTTTTAATAAATAATTTACTTAACTGATTTGTTTAATCTATGTAAATTAACCACTTTATGCTCCTATTGTATGAGAAGAAAAATCAAGAGAAAAGAAAATGGGAGGAGAACAAATGAAGGGAAGAAAAAGCCAGCTTTTACCCCTAAATTTCCCCTTAGAATAAATAATTTTAAAATCAAGAATAAAAAATTCGGGGGAGGTTTGATCGCATGCTTAAATGGCCCTTCAAGAACTTTGAGAAACAATCCAATGACTAATCAAGCATATAAACCTTAATTTAACTCAGTCATCAACAAATTAAGCTAGAAAGAAATTTTCTTCGACAATCTTAATTCTTAAACCACATATCATAAACAGAGGCTCCTAGGATAGCTTTTTAATCCATTTTTAAATAAGACATCTCAATTTTTCTCTCTCCGCTGTGGGAGCCCTTCTCTCTCCATGTGAGAGTTTGTTACGGCAGTTACAGCTGGAGTCTTTCCAGAAAGAGCAATCTGGTGCATTCGGCAACGAGATTGAAGAGCGAGAACTGTTGCCCACTGCAGCATGCACTAGTGCACATCGCAACGGTGCAACTGTGTGAGATTGAGGAGTGGTAGGAGGAAGAGACTGGTGGTGAGAAACTCCGAACATAATGGATCAGAAGAAGAAACAAGAAAATGGCAGGAAGAACGAATTACAGGCAAATCTGATCTGGAAACAAAATACACAGAGTGCGAAACATGGTGGAGAGCTGGTAGGTAAATTGATGACTAATAAAATGATGAACAAAGCAACTGTGATCCAAATGATCAGGAAGGGATGGAACTTGTTGAAGAACGAGGAAATGGAAATAACGGATGTGGAGACAAGTGCCTTTATATTTGAGTTCAGAAATAAGGAGGATACGCAAAGAATTTTGCGAGGCAGACTATGGTCTATCCAAGGCTGCCTACTAAGCATTCAAATCTGGCATGAATACATGATATACAAGGAAGTCGAATTCAATCTGGCACTATTCTGGATCAATTCCTTGATCTACTGCTGGAGACAATGGAGGAGGAAAATGTTGTGACATTAGGCTCAATGGCTGGTGAGGTAGTCATGGTGGAAAATCCAAGAAGAAATGGCCTACCGGTAAGAAACTACTTACGTGCAAGAATAATTGTTGATGTGCAGAAACCTTTAATCTCAAGGATATGAATGGAGAGGCCAGGAAAGGAGCCAATAAAAATAATGTGAAGTATGAATGTCTCCAAAACATCTGCTTCAACTGCGGAAGAATTGGACATGACCAGAAGAACTGTGCAGATGGGAGCGATAATGAGGATGAAGAAATGGGTGAATATGGGAGTTGGATGAGGACAACGACACCAAGATGGATCGAGGGAGCAATAAGGTGTACGAGAGAAGGTTGGGAGGAAGAAAATGAAAAAAGGAGACTAAAAAAGAACCACGAATA
Organism: Vachellia pachyceras; assembly: GCA_025593235.1. Taxonomy (NCBI): domain Eukaryota; kingdom Viridiplantae; phylum Streptophyta; class Magnoliopsida; order Fabales; family Fabaceae; genus Vachellia; species Vachellia pachyceras. The sequence goes on from JANTPZ010115521.1 coordinate 22,934, forward strand.
TCTGATGGCACGGGCATGAGTAGTAAGGAGGAAAGAAGGCCAGAAGGCAGGATGCATGAAGAAAAATGGAAGCAAGAAGGAAGGATATTAGAAGAGAAAGGGAGAAAAAAGGAAGTGGAGCAGAAAAAACAGCAAAGTGTAGAAAGTCATGAGAATTGGAGGGTAGAGGAAATGGCCAAACAATGCAAATCAACTCAGGAGAAACTTGATAATGAGAAGATGAAGTCCTCAGAACATAAAGAGAACTTGTCAAAGGCACTGGTAGTATATGGTTCTTAATCGCTATCAACAATAACAGAGGAGTTTAAGAGGATCAATTTGAAAAGAGAGGCTGAAGGGAGAGAAGAATACCCACTAGGCAAGAGAAGGAAGACATGGATGACAAAATGGGAGCTGAAAGCAGGACCAGATGGACAAGCAAGGGTTAAAAGACAAGGAAGAAAGAACATAAGAGTGATTAAGAAGATGATGAGAAGAAACAAAAAGTGACAAGGGGGATGGAGGGTGATAGAGGGACTGAAGTAGAGACAAAAGGGGTTGTGGAGACATTAGAAGGTAATGAAGTAGAGTCAAAAGCTAAAGGTGAAGGTGGCTGGCCTATAATAGCCACCAGAGAGCTATGAATGTCATAAGTTGGAATTGTCAAGGCTTGGGAAGGGCCTTGACAATTAATAAATTGAGGAAGGAATGCAAGAAATATAAACCCTTAATTGTCTTCCTTATAGAAACAAAAATGAAAGGAGAAAGAATAACAACTATCAGAAGTAAATGTGGGATGTAGGAAGAATATTATGTTGAACTGGTAGGGAAAAGTGAAGGATTAGGCCTATGGTGGGGGGATGAAGTAGGAATCAACATTTGGCATAGCTCAAAGAATATAATCCATGTTAGCATGACAGCCTGGAGATACAAGGTACCTTAATATATAACCTTTGTGTACGTGGCACCTAATGCAGAAGAAAATTAGGGGTTTGGGACAAAATGAGGGAGATTGTTGCTAGAATAGAAGGCCCATGGATCTGTGTAAGGGATTTTAATGATGTGATTACAAGTGAAGAGAAGCTAGGGGTTCTACCAGTGGATATAAGGAGAGTGCTGAACTTTCAATGTATGATGGCTAATTATCAATTGCTGGATCTAGGCTACTAGGGGGCTAAATACACCTGGAGCAATAATAGAACGGGTAGAGAACATGTGAAAGAAAGAATTGATTAGACTATAGCAAACGTTGAATTTGCAATGGCTTTCCAAAACATCCTTGTAACTCATGTAGAGCCAATTGGTTTTGACCATCATATGCTGCTGGTAGAATGAGAACACAAACATGAAAGAGTGCCTAAGGAATTTAGATATGAAAGGTTTTGGGTTGAGCACGAAGATTTTCTAAAAATTGTAAGGAAAGGGTGGATAATAAAGAGAGAACAGAAGAGACAAGAATCGAAGAGGTAGAAAGAAGAATGCATAGCTGCAGAAGGATACTATCCAAATGGGTAAGGAGACATTTCCTAATGCAAGAAAGAAAATTGACCAGCTTACTGTGAGACTAGCAATATGAAGGGAAAATGGATGAAGGGAAGAAGGAGGAAATTGAATAGATACTGAGAGAAATAGAAGAGACATGGGACAAAGAAGAAAAGTATTGGAAACAAAGATCGCACATCAGCTTGGCTGACAGAAGGAGACAGAAACACCAGATTCTTCCATTCCACTACTGTGCAAAGAAGAAACAAAAACAAGATCACAAGGCTAAGAAAAGAAGATGGTGGGTGGATAGAAGAGGAGGAGGAGATAAATGAGGCATTTGGGAAGTTTTACAATGACCTATTCAAAACAAATTGAGGAAGGGATATGGAGAAGGCACTGAAATATGTAGAAAAATAATTACAGAAGAGGAAAATAGAAGGCTGGAGAAGGAGGTAACAGTTGATGAAATCAAGAAAGCGGCCTTCTAGCTAAATGGGGACAAGGCACCTGGACCTGATGGATACTTAGGTGGATTCTATCATAAAGCATGACAAGAAGTGAAGGAAGAAATTGTTGAGATGATGAAAGAATTCTTTCAATAGAACACAAAATTGGACCATATAAACAGTACAAACATTATCTTGATTCCAAAAATAAAGCAGGCAGAAAAGGTGAACCAATTTTGCCCAATAGGGCTATGCAATTTTGTATATAAGATCATTACCAAGGTGATGACTAACAGAATGAAAGAGTTGATGGCGAGAATTATAACAGAAAATCAAAGGGCCTTTGTGACAGGGAGACTAATGTAGGATAATATAGTAATTGCACAGGAAGCCTTTCATTACTTGAAGAGGAAAAAGAAGGCAAAGAAGGTGGAAATAGCAGTCAAAATTGACATGAACAAAGCATATGACAGGGTGGAATGGAATTTATAGAAGAAACCATGAGAAGGATGGGCTTTGGAGAAAAGTGGACAGGCTGGACCATGGAATGCATTAAATTAGCAAAATTGAATCTGGCGATAGCTGGAAGGAAAACGGGAAAGATAAATATGGAGAGAGGCATTAGACAGGGAGACCTATTGTCTCCCTATCTCTTCATAATGGTAATGGATGTGATGTCAAGAATGATTAAATGGCATATAGAGGAGAAGAAATTAAAAGGGATCAAATTAGCAAGTAAGTGCACAGTGCTCTCTCATTGTTTCTTTGCTAATGATGCAATTTTTTTCATAAATGGAAAGAAACAAAACTGTCAAATACTAAAAACTATCCTGGAAGAATACTGTACAGCATCAGGACAAACCATAAATATTGAGAGGTCAAATGTGTTCTTTTCCCGGAATGCTAATGATGTGGAGAAGCAGGAGGTATATGAAGCATTATGAATCAAAGGCAATGAAGATCCAGGAAACTATCTAGGACTTCCATTACTATGGGGAAGTTCTAAATAAGTGGCCTTGGGTTTTGTAAAAAAACAAGATGAATAGAAAATTACAAGGATGGAAACAGAAGCTGCTGACCTTTGCATGAAGGGAAGTAATGATAAAGGCAGTTGCAAATGCAATTCCAATATTTCCAATGTCCTGTTTCAAATTTCCAAAGAAAGTGTGTGGAGAATTAGAGAACATGGTCTCAAAATTCTGGTGGGGGCGAAGGGAATAGGAAGGAAGGATCCACAGGAAGACTTGGAAGGCACTCAGAAAAGCCAAGGAGGAAGGAGGTTTGGGATTTAAAGATTTTGAAGCTTTCAATAAGGCAATATTAGCAAAGACGACATGGAGGATAAGTAGAAGCCCTGATGACTTGTGGTGCAAAATCTTAAAAGGTATTTACTTCTCAAAATCAGATTTTATGCAGGCAAAAAAAGGAGGGCATGCCTTTTTGGGCTAGTCAAGCATACTAGAGGGAAGAGAAATCATTAAAGATGATTTGTGCTGGCAAATTGGGGATGGGGAAACAGTAAGTGTGTTCTCTGATGCATGGATACCAAATATTGAAGGCTACAAATTGAAGGAAAGGGACTTGTTTGAGGCATAAACAAAAATGAAGGTTAAAGATCTAATTTAGAGAGGGCACATGGGATCTGGAAAAAATGAAGGAAATACTGTCAACAGAAGAAATTGAGGCTGTCAGATGCATAAGAATTCCAAGCAATAAAAGCCCTGATAAAAAGATATGCATGGGAAGCAGAGATGGAAACTATTCAATTAAAATGGGTTATAAGATGGAGGTGAAGAGAAGAGATATAGGGGAGGGAAGTGGGCCAGGTGTATCTTACAAACCTTCAAAGAGGCTATGGAGATGCATATGGAAAATCCAGATGCCTCCAAAGATAAAGCATTTCATGTGGAGAATGTGTAGCAATGCATTGGCAACCAAGGAAAAATTATATAAAAGAAAATGTACAACGTCTCCTATATGTACATTGTGCAAATCAAAAGTAGAAATGGTGGAGCACCTAATTTTCTTGTGTCCATGGGCTAAAGAGTGCTGGTTTGGGTCCCCCCTAACACTAAAGTTCAATGAGAACAATGTTCAAAAACATATAAGTGGATAGAAGAATGGATGGAACAGAAGAAATGGGTAGATGATGAAAGCTTAGCATTATTTGCTGGAATATGCTAGGGTATCTGGAAAGGGAGATGTAAATATGTTTTTGAAGAAACAGAAGTGTGTGTATGGACATGTGTAACCAATGCCATAAGAATGGTGAGTGACTTCAAAAAATGCAGCAGGAAAGGAGAAGAAAAGTGTAGGGAAGGAAGAAAGGAGAGACAGATGGCAAAAACCAAGGTGGGGTGAAATTAAACTGAACGTGGATGCCTCGTATTGCCAGGAGAAAAAAGAGGCTGCAATAGGGATAATTGGTAGAGACTAGAATGGGAACTATGTAGGGGGAATAGGAAGGAAAATGAAGGTTGAATAAGCTCTTATGGCAGAAATCTTAGCAGCTTTAGAAGCACTAAAAGCTGGAGACTTATGGTGGGGAGGGAAAATAACAGTTGAAACAGATTGTCAGCTTTTATATAAGATGCTGGAAAATAAAGAAGTAAAGGGGTGTGAGTGGATGAGTGTTGATATTATTCAACAGTGCTTGAAGCTGTTGGAAACTAAGGCATGCAGAAACTGGGAAGTGACAAATGTAGCAAGGGAAGGGAATAGAGTTGCTGATCTTTTAGCAACATTGGTAATGAAGGGACTGGTACCGCAAGGATGGCTTGACAAGCCACCAACCCTTCTGACACAGATGATAGGGAAGGATTTAGAAGGAGAAGATGGGAGCAGAACTGGAGTCGGTTAAGAAACACAAAAGACCAGCACAAGTAAGTGAGAATGAAGGCTTACTGTGCTGATAATAAGACTTGATAGTTTTAGTCCTGATAGAAGTAGTATTGAGTAGGTAGTAGGCTAGTTGTTTTTCTTTTTTAGCTTTGGCGATTGGTGGTTGTAATTAGAATGATTTTGTCTAGTTTGGTGAGGGTGAGAAATAGGTTGTATTGATAGTATTTATGAGAGTATTTTCCTTTTTGGGCTTCAGCTATTAGTGATTGTAATGAATTGTTTTCTGTGATAATAAAATTGATTGTTTTGACCAAAAAAAAATAAACGGAGGCTCCTCACTGAAACTTCGAACTAAAGAAGAACTCAAAGCAGCCACTCTTAATGTGTGCAGAACAATAAACACACAAAGTATTTTAAGAGCTTATTTGGTTTCTCTTCTTAAAATTTAAGTTTGGTTTTAAACCTAAGTTTTACCTCAAAACTTAAGTTTTGTCTAAGTACTCACATTTTTTAGGAAAGTTGTTTTAGATACAAAACCTCAGTTTGAAACTTAAATTTTGAAAAAGCTATTATATTGTCAAATCATGCACACTCTCCTAATAAATTTTATATTTCCTACTTTTTCTTTCTTTCTCTTTTCTTTTTCCTACCTACTTTTTGCATTTAGCTCCATAAAAGTTAATAACTTTCCAAAATCACTTTTCAAAACCTAGGTTTTACCTTGGAATCCATAAAAGCTATTCTCCAAAACATACGTTTTACTTCGAAATCCGTCAAAACTATTCTTAAAAAGACTTCCAAATGAACCATAAATAAGAAAGATAAAAACATATATTTATAGCCTTTAGACCATATGTCATGTGCAACACTTTATATGTATATACCATTCAACTAACTAACTAATCTGGATTAATGCTTTGCCATCAGGGTGCCTTTACTTCCAAAATAATAACAAGAGTAAGAGCCAAGATAATACTTGGCAAAAAAAAAAAAAAAAAAGAGAGCCGAGATAAGAAAGGAAGCACTGAATGGGTTTGTGCAATGGGTTTTAACAAAGTAAATGACATTTGGATCAATAAATTTAACATTTAGTGTCTTTATTTTTCTATGTTCAAGAGTTTAAGTGGATCATTAATCTTCATTTAGTTTTCCTGGGGTACGTATATTTTTTTATTAATTATGGGTTTTTGGGTCTTCTCCTTTATGTTCGTACCATCAATTCTCGTACTTTGTAATCTAGCTAGTCATTGATGGACCAGACTACCTTGTTAAGATAAAAACATGTACTATAACATATATACATACATATTCATATTGTTGGACCAAACAACCATGGTAACATAAAAACGTGTACGATAACTTATATACATACATATTATTTTTTTGAGACCATAAATATATAATTTGTGTGGTCATGTGTTGCCATATTAGCTAGTTAGGTTTAGAATCTAGTAGCATTCCAATGACCATGCACATAATATATAGTTATAATTAGAATCCAGGTGGCATTAATTCCTTGCCACTTGTATATTTAGATGAAACTCATAGTGGGAGACATAATCATCTGACATTATTTTTAATAAAAGTTTAAGTGCCCCTGTAATTCCCTCATGAAATGATTGCTTTTCTTATAATTATGCTTTTTTGGGTGCCATCGTCAAACCCAAACCAAAACTAACTCATATCGTTAAAAATCACACCTTTCACAAAATATTTAGACATGTCTTTTCTCTTTTAAAAAAAAATTACATAAAGTCTAAGAAATAAGCTATATTTTTCATCTCCAGTTAAAGCTATATTTTTCATAAAGGATTTGAACCTACAACTACTATTATATCTCTATATTCTATTCGAATATAAATTTGTGTATTTGTAAATATAGATAAATATGGAATATAATTAATATTAATATAATAAGATACAACTAAATATCTAAAACTAATTAATTTAGTTATTTAGTTTTTTAACTAAAAAATTGATTAAATCAATTCGAAAAAGAAAGAAAATATAATTTTGAAATTCATTCTAATTCTTTGATATATTAATCTAATTATATTAATTTAATGTAAAATGATAGTAAAAATAGAAATGCAATTCATCATTTTTCTTCAATAATTATTGGAAAGGTTGAATTAGATGATTGAAAAAACAACAGTGTAAATATTAATAATAACAACAATGGATAAATTCTATGTATCATCATAATTTATGGTACAACACTAATTTATTAACACATGAAGATGATGAACCAACCTCATTTTGGGACTCTTGAGTTGGGAGATCCATGTTATCTTTCCCTTCTATGGTGAGGATTATACAATCCGGTACTCAAAATATTACACTATGACACTTTATGATAGCTTTTGGGTCATTAATTAACTAACTAAGTAATTAACACTAATTACCTTAACTGACTCATCATTTTACCACCTCTGCTTAAGTTGACACTTCTAACTCCAGATGCTCAACTTGCCAATACAAACTAGAACTAAGTGAGCTGAGTTAAACCAATACAATTTCAGTTTATAAATCAATATGTAAAACTCTAGTCTTGTCCTACAGTAATGGTGTTAGCAACATATTCTGATTCATTTGTAGTGCTTCATGCTAGATGCCAAAACTGCTAGCTTTAACCTTTTTTTTTTTATTTATTTTAACTTCAACCACATGGTTACGCAGCCTATTCCACTATGGCTTGGCGCTCTTGAGCTATTCTAAGCTCGGTTAAATACTTCGATTCTACATCACCTTCTACCTTGTGCATTCTGCAGTATCTTCTCTGCTTCAACTCCTATTGACACTAACCCATGTACATGAGGACACACACAAGTGATGCTCTGAGACTCCCAAAACAATACATATCCGATGCCAACTTCATCACATAGCGTATATTGATTGAAATGGCGTTAACTGATTTTAATGTGCCAAAAATACCACAACTCCTTACACCAATACAAACAAGAGAATCTGGTGCTGCATTGTTGAGCCTGCTTCGAATGCATTACACTCTAGAGGCCTTGTTATCATAGTCAGCAATTCATGTTGGATTTTCATTGCTTGTTTAAGAATATTATTCTCCTTCAGCACCACATTTTCCTTTTGATTAGCATTAGTTGCCTCCACATGTGTATATTCATAGATTTTTCTGGAGCCTCCAGAAGCAGAAGCATCAAAATCATCTTTCACTGTACCTGTCTCCACATTAACTTGGGATTCTTCAGCAATAGCAGAATTCTCATTTGCAGATCCCAAAGCAAAGTTCACTAAGGCTTTTAATGGCATCTTCTATATCATTGCCACATTCTTGGGGTGCTCTCTCACTGATCTGGTCATCCATGTGAGAAAACACCGCCCGAAGCTGATCAATGAGGCTCGGCGCCGATAAACGAACAGTGAACTTGAGGATAAGCAACGTCGATCTTGGAGGAACTCATCGTCGACGCAAGATTCTTGAGCAAGGAGATGGACGTTAGGTTGTGCAGAGAAGAAAACAAAAATCACGATGTACAGAGCAATCGCGAACAGATAGACGAACAACGCTATCGTGCAGCAAGGGAACAAAACAGAACAAAGCAACTTGACCTGAGGACCCAGCAACACAATCGGAGAACTAAGCGAGATGAATTGAACAAGGAAAGAAACCCCAGAACATGATGTGATATGAGGCCCAGACAGTCTATCAGAGAACTCAGCAACATAAGAAGGTCAAGAAAGCGAGGTTTTCGACGAAAGGAAGCCCTGTGAACCCAGAGCACGAGGTGAAAATCTGGAAATCAAGGATCTAAATTTTGAATGGCGACGTCGGTTGGGCAGGCTGCAAGAACACAGATTTCGACAGCGGCTAACACACAAACATAGCCTTGAGGTTCAGTGAGGGCAAAGATTACGGCGTAGAACCAAGATTCTTGGTCAGAAGCGAGGAAATATTTTAGGCCCAAAAGATAACCTTGGATTTGATACGCTAATATCAAGAATGAATAAAAAAATTATATAACATTAATTTATTCTCACTTCAGGGTGCTAAACTAATCCAATTTTAAGAACTGATGAGGTTGAAGACCCAATTTACCTTCCCTTCTATAGTGAGATTACACAATCCCACATTCAAACCATTACACTATTACCATTTATATAGACTTTGAGTTATTAACTAACTAAGTGATTAACACTAATCACTTTAACTAACTCATCCTTTTAACAATTCTAAATTATTGAAGATGTAGGTTAATATTAAGAGATAATCTTATGCCTCTTAATAGTTGAATGTTAAGCAAGATATCGCATCAAATTGATATAATTACCTTTTGAATTCTTATCATCATCTAGTTATATTCAATTTGTGTACCCTTTATATTCATCACTATTCTTTTCTCCACTCTCTACTTTTATACCATCTCCCTGCATCCTACACCCTTCTCCATACCCATCTTCGTACATTCCTATTTCAGAAACCTTCCACACTATTCACAATATTTCCAACAATCCCACTTCAAAATCTAAAACAGTAATTGGTTACCACTGATATGGATATCCAAATCATACAAAGCAACAAAGACTGAGTATTCTTTCCCTCCAACTGCTCTGCAGTGAATGTGTCCTTTATATCGGAGAGGAACCAGAGCTATTAATGATCTTGTTGCAGCTCACATGATTGAAGACACAACCGAGATGAACTCCACCTATTTCTCTGAGTTCTACATCGGTCGGATCTCATTGCAAGTGTCAATGTAGTTTCTTTATTGTTCACTTCTACTTCTTCGAGATTTGGCTCCATTATTGAGCATTATCACTTCTACATAACTGAATATGCATAGGGATATTTTGATAGTTGTTCAACAGGGATGATTTGTTAAACTAGTCAATGTGTCATAATATTATTGCCTACCGGAACCAAATGGATCTAATCAATTTGATCTAAGTTTGGTCCTTATTATATATGTTGATATACTTGGATATAGCTATTGATTAATGGGTTAATTTGTAAACTTGCCTTAGAAGTCAAAATCTTGAGTATGAGGTTCCAAGTAATTTTTAGTACTTGACATTATATTGAATCTAAATACTCCTTAAATTATTGTGTCCCTTCTAATTTTGTGGCGCTATGCATAGTTGAACATGATCATTGATAGTGGTTTAACAAAGGTTAAGTGATGACGTGTTAAACTAATCCAGGTGTTAGAATCTCATTGCCTACTAAAACCTAATTAACTTGACCTAAGTTTTGTCTTCTTTATATAGGTTAATATATTTGTATATTACTATTGATTAATGGATTAAGGTGTAAATTTACACTAAAAAAATTTCATTTATGAATAATTGTTTACTCATGAATAAAAAATTCTAGAGTAAATTTACAACTTAACTTTGATTAATAGTAAATAGTAATGATAACGAGTTAAGTATGCAATCATGCTAACAATTATTTAAAGGTAGTGAGGTGCCCCGTTATAGCCTTTAATTCTTATGAATTGAATTGGTCGATTACTTGAATATTATGTGATAAGATAAAAAAAAGGCTACTAAAACTTGATTGACCCTAAGTTTTTTTTGTTATATAGGTTAATATATTTGGATATTACTGTTGATTAATGGATTAAGGTGTAAATTTACCTTAAAAACTTTTTCATTTATAAATAATTGTTTCTTGAAATTTTTTGGGTTAAATGTTTCCTTTGAAATGTTAAAATGGAACAATGTTATTATTTACTATTAAAAATGTTAAAAAACATTGTGAATTTTTTAAATGTCAACATTAATTTTTTACCATGGGTGGAATCATTACTGTATTTTAAAACTTGTGAAATGACATTAAAAAATTAAAACATAACATTACTTATGAACAAAAATTGTAGAATAAATTTACACGTTAACTTTGATTAATAGTAAATAGTAATGATATTGAGTTAAATATGCAGTCGTGATAACAATTATTTGAAAGTAGTGAGATGTCCCATTTTGATCTTTGATTCCCAAAAATTGAACTAGTCGATTACTTAAATATCAGGTGATAAGATAAAAAAAACGTGGCATAGTGATTGAGGAATCATAAAAAGTAAACGGTAATGCTATTATAAGAAATTAAAAGTGTTATTTCCTAATTAGAATGAAATCGACAAACATGGCCTCCTGAAATGGCCGACACATCAACTCCTTTCCCTCTCCAATTCCTACCTTTTTATAATTGGTTAGCGGTCATTTTCTCTTTGCACTTGTTGAATAGTTTTATTTGAGTGGACAGATTTGGACAATTAAAAGTGTGACAGGTTAAAAAAACGATAAAATAATACTGATATAGAAAGCCGTCATATTAGGTAAAGTGGACTATACCTAGTTAATTAGATCTGAATATAGCTTTTCCGGTGTTAAATGTAGTAATTAGCAAGGGATTTTATTTTAATCATAAATAAAATATTTCAATCTACTTATCTATTAAATTTATAATTTATTTCCTAAACTATCCCTATTTATAATATATAATATTAGATAAAAATTAGGTCAACTTTATAAATAAATTAACAAGTTCACACATTAACAACTAACAATAATAAAATAGCAAGTGCTCATATAAATATTTACAAATTCCAATTTAAATTATAAAAGCTGATACAAAAATTTTCAGGCGTAAGCAAATGAATTTGTAAGTGCACAAACACATTTTAGTAACTAATACAAAATAATAAGTGTGATTAGAAAACCTAACTTATTTATAAGCAGCTTAAGTTTTACGCTATAATATTAAAGAATTTATGTTAAAGGGTAGTTCAACACAACTTTTATAAATAACTAAAACAAGTTTTCTTAATCTTTATAGATTAATTAGGCATAAAGGTATGTACCAAAAAAAAGCATTAATAAACTTAGGTGGTGAAAGTGTGATGATGTGAGAGCACAGATAAAGAGTTATTATGATCAAGGATCTATTAATAACTCTACATAAGAAATTTAATTAAAATTAGTTTTTAAATTCTAAAAGCTACCAACACAATTCATTAATACAAGATTCAAATTAGATATTTCACTAGAAAAATATTGACTTTCTTTTGGTTAAAGCCAATGTAGCACACTCCATCCCGTCCTAAATATATGGTAGCTTTTAAAAAAATAAAATCCTTGATTCATAATATAAATCACTTGATAGGTTAAAATATAAGGTACATACTTCTTCATTAGGATGTGAAAAGGGGAGGTGATTGCTCCCTTATGCAGTAGTGTTAGAAGAAGACTTGAATTCTAATGCAGTGTTTCACTGTATTCTTAACTATGAGCAAGGTTAAAGGAAATATTTTATTTTTAGACATAGTTATGAGTTAATAATCTCTCGTTAATTCTAATGAGATCACTAGTAAAAAATTATCATATACCTGCGGATTTTTCCTGCAAAAAAAATCCGCAGGTATATTTCCTGCGGATTTAAAATCCGCAGGTAATTTTCCTGCAGATTTTTTTTTAAAATTTTAAAACAATACCTTTGAATTTAAAATCCGCAGGTATTTTTTTTGCGGATATGAAATCCGCAGAAACAATTAATTTTTTTAAAAAAATTGAAAATAAATTACCTGCGGATTTTAAATCCGCAGGTTTTTTTCCTGCAGATATTAAATCCGCAGGAAAAATTTTTTTTTAAAAAATTTGAAAATAAATTACCTGCAGATTTTAAAACCGCAAGTAATTTTCCTGTGGATTTAAAATCCACAGGTAAAATTATTTTTTTTAAAAAAATTTGAAAATAAATTACCTGCGGATTTTAAATCCGCAGGAAACATTAATTTTTTAAAAGAAATTTAAAAAAATGAAAAATTAATTTTTAAAATTTATCCCCAAAAATTTTATCTCCCGCGTCTCCCTTCCTTCTTCCATTTAGTCCTGAGCTCCCACATTCATTCACAGTCTTCTTCATCCCGTGGCAGCCGAGAACAGCGAGCGAGAGCTAGTCGCCGTGGTGCTCGCCGGAGAAATGTTTGGATTTTTCATGCACCTTCATTCCAGGTAGGTCTCTAGCTAGAACCCTTTTCCCTATTTAGATTAATGATTTGGCGAAGATTTGGGTTTGTGAGCAGTGTAGCAATTTGTGGCGAAGATATGGGTCCATGTGCGTCACTGTCTTTGTTGATCTGAAAAATGGGGGACTTTGTTTTCTTAGAAAAGAATCTGAAAACTGGGAATTTGTGGCAAAGATTTGGGTCCTACTCTTTCGATCTTTTTCCTTCGTTCGAAAACTGGCCATTGCGCAGAGCCAGGAACGTCGTGGAGGTAAGGTCAGCACGAAAGTAAGAGGTACGCGACTCCATTATCGGCGGTAAGCCCTCTTCTTTCTCTCCACTTATTTTATCTTCATAAATTCTTGCTATGGAAAGGCCAAACTTGATACAAGCTCTGTTACTTTTAATTGATTTTTTTCTTCGTTTTGTGTTGTGGAGGTAAGGTCAGCACGAAAGTGAGAGGTACAAGACTTTGTTTTGTGTTGTTTGCTTGATTTCAGCGCTTACCTGTTCAAGCTTCTGCTAATCGGGGACTTCTCGGTTGGAAGATCTTGCTTGATTTCTTCTTCAATGTTGAACAATTTTCATGTCATGTTGAAATTACTTTGTGGGTAAATAGATCTACCATATCCTATCATTTTGTTATCGCCTGTGACTTTTTTTATTACTAGCAGATTCTGTATTTTGTTTCCTTTTTTACATAAGCTATTATTATTTCCTAGAGTGTAACGCTGGGGGATGAAGAGGGGTGTTCAGAAGACTGTTCTGGAGAGAAAAGGCCCATGAACATTCAGTTTTGCAGTTGAGATAATTTCAAAGACAGAGTTGAGATGACTGGTGATCAAACCTGGCAATCTGAAACGCTTTCTCAATTTCCTGTTGGCATGGTTGAGAATTTATGGGAACATAGATTGCCACTTCTCCTTTTTTGTTATGGGGTAAGATAGACAGCTTATTTGATTGTCTCTCGTTTCCTTTGGCTGTGTTTTTTTCCTTTCTCTACATAGTTGAGTTGTATTAATGATATAAGGTAGCTGAAGCTTTATTTATTCATATCAGTACTTGCTATTTTATTTCACGGAGCATGTCATCTTGGCGTCTGAACCCTTTATTAGCAAAACCGATGAGATAAACTTTTTAAAGATACTGCCTTTGTAAAACTGTGTCAGGTGATAAACTTAGCTCATTTTTGCAGGTTGAAAAAAAAAATCAGTAAAGTTATCTTTGTTGAATAACATATGCTGTTTAATTTTAACATTTTTAAGTGATTTTGACCTGCTTATTTCAATTAACAGGTTCAAGG
>JANTPZ010115522.1:0-19581 GCA_025593235.1 Vachellia pachyceras
CATGCTTGAATATGGATTTGGAAACAAGAATCAAGTGTTATAAATGATGAAAGTTGAAAAACACATGTTAAGGTATTTTGGGGAAACCTCTCGGCCTGTGCTGGTTCAAGGGGAAGGAAGTTTCTTTTGATGATTTTGATGCTTCCAATGAGTCCAAAATGAGTTTTTGTGTAGGGTAAAAGTGGTCACAAGTTTGTGGAAACCCTAGAAGACATTAGTGACAAGTTAGGGTTTCTAAGGTTCTTAAAGTTCAAGAGTTGATTCAAGGGAGTTTTATTTTGGTTTTTGTTTTGGAAATGGCTTAAGATTAATGGCCATAATGTTGTTGATTATGTAGGCAAGTGTTTGGTGCAAGAGAATAAATTTCTAAGAGGTCAAGAAAGCTTACAACTTAAAGGAAAGTTAAAAAATAAAGGTAGCATGACCTTCTAACTTAACTTTATGTAGTGAAAGTGTATTGAAACTTTGCATGACTTATTTTATGAGAATGAAAGTGTGAATATGTGCTTGATATGCTATGGCCATATGCATATACATGTCTCATGTACACATTCATTCCATTTAGGCATTCACACTTTTTATGAAACATGTCATGCATATTATGAAAACTTGTTAGAAAGTTTTGCTATTGGGATTTCTTTGAAATCTCACTGTCCCCCACTAACCATTTTTAGGTGGAAGCACACTCAAGGGTAAGGAGGAAGTGGTTGATTCATGAAGCAAAGTTTAATGTGCATTGTTGTTGACTTTATTATGAACTTATGTCACTATGTTTGAAGTTTTTAATGTAATGTATCATGGATTTGTGATAACTAATGTATGCTTTAAGAATGCCTAATTATATAGATTAATATGGTTAAGGAAGGTTTAGAAACCAAAATGATCATTTATGAAGTTAAGTAGGGCTGAAATTTGACCAAGTGTTGGAAGCAAAGTTAGTCATTTCCCCTACTTTGCCCTATCAGGAAATATGGTAAATGAACTTCAAATGAGCTGAACGTTTGTGGAAAAATAGTTCACATTGCAAGGTTTAAAACAAGCTAAAGATCACTTGAATGGGAGTTTTGTACAGACATTTATGACTGTCCAAATTTGGCAAAAAATCACAGAAAATCCTGGGAAAATGAAAAATTACCATATGAACAGTACATTTTCACGAATTAAACTGTACCAACTGGACAAGTTTCTGTACAAATGAGTATTTTTCACTTATAAAGGAATTTTTAAGCTTCAAATATAATTTGGAACCACTCGATTTCAATTTTTTTAGAATTAGTTATGAATTTTCAAAGTTGGGCCCGAAAAACTATGAATAGTAACTTTCTTAAAAATGAAAGTTTTCATTTTGGTCCCTTTTGACAATGTAAGTTGTTTGAGGCTATTAATTGGTTCCAAATCATTATAATAGAAGCTAAGAGGGATAAATAAGAGGTGTCACACTCTACGTTGATGTTATTGTACTCTTTCGTAAATTAAATATCTAAATAGATTATTAACTAAAATATTTCTCTTTATTATTTCATTGAGAATGCGTTTTGATATTTCTCTACTTCTTTTCAAAGAATTTCATACCTTTGGATTCACCTTCCTTACTAGTAACTTAATGGCCTACTTGAAAGATTAATAAATTACATACAAATAAATTAGAAGTTTTTGATTGAGTTGCTAGTGGTCTCACTCTGAAAGGAGATACATATTTGCATCTCAATCCGGAGAGACACGTCACATTTATTTAAAAAGATGAAAACATTGAATGCACTTCAAGGCTAGTGTGGAAAAAAATTATGCCTTCAAACCAAAATAGCTTGAGGATATCTTTAGTAATTAAAAAATGGATGGAAAAAAAAACAAACTTGAAGTTGGAATTAACAGAAAAATTAAATTCATCACAATGTGATGAATGAAGTTTGAATTCTTAAATGAAAAGGTATCTACATTTAATATAAAAGTTCATTGAATTCTATAGGAGAGTATCGATGTTTAGAAAGAAAAACACATGCAAATAAGTCATTAATTAAGAAGAAAAATGTATATCTAAAGTCTTTTAAAATAGCCTTGTTAAAAATATATTAAACCATATAGATTTATAGTTTTTTTATTTAAATTAATAATGGGTGGTATGCATGTGTGAGGGTGTGATATTCTCAAACATTAATTATATTTTTTATTTATATGGAAATCATTGAAAATCTATTAATAGAGATTTTTCATTAATTCTCCCTATGTATAGCAATATATAATACTCCCTTTTGTTTCTAATATAAAAGTTAGATAAATTATTTATTTTACTTCTAAATATAAGATATCAATCTACTTTGCCATCTAATTTGTTCATTTCTGCATAAAAATATTCATATTAATTGCACATATTATATCACATTAGTTTTCATTGAAAAGGGTTGCAGTGCATCAAATTAAAGAGAGTATTTTACAAAACCATCACGCTTATACTATAAATAAGTAATTTAACTAATTTTTTTTAATATATTACATAAATTTGTAACCTAGCTGGGATGGGAGGTGCCGAGAAGGATGTAGGGAAATGGGTTAAAATGCAAATTTATTCTAAATTTTTATTCTCATGAATAATATTACCTTAAAAATCTTTTAAGAGAATTATTACTAAGAAAATTTTAAAATAGAGTAATACCGTCCGGCTTCGTTAAAAAATAATATCAACCATTAAAAATTAACATTAATTATTAATTTTTTTGAGTGAATTATTAATTTTTTTAATGATAAGGCTTGCTCTATTTTAAAATTTTTGAGATAATATTACAACTAATACAATTTTGCTAAAAGAACATTTTGAAGAAAATTTGCAGTGTAACCCAATAATAATAATGTGCTTGTTTGGGAATTTCCTTTCCAAAACGGAGCACGCAAACTAAGATAAAAGTATCTCAAAATCTATAAAAGCCATCTTGAAATCAAAAAATATCATCTTAAAATTCGTAAAACCATCTATAAATCCGGAAACTCCGTTTTTCCAACGAAACTCATTTTTTTAATGAAATTTTCACATAAAAATGGAGGAGGCAGTGGCAGTCCTGCCAGTCCATGAACATTGTGCCATCATAGGTTTCCTTGAACAGCCAGGGGTATTATGGGTAGCGGGAACTTGTTTGGAAAAAGGAGAGACAGGTAAGCATGTAGCTGGCAAAAAGACGAGAACTTCAGTTTGGACAGGGCCCCACAAAAAAACCCTTGAAAGGTAAATAAATAAAAGAAAAACTCGGCGCTCAACTATGGAATCAATCGGCCACTATCCGAGTCAAAAAAAACCGTTGACCTTTACTCGTGTGACTGATCACTGTAACCGACAGTGAACTGAGAGAGGTTGAGGCGTAATCTTGTGCATGTGGCTTAGCGTAGAAGAGAATTGAGCTCTGAGGTGGCCGAATTATAAGGAGGATGAGGTGAAAATGATTGGATAGGAAGATGGGAGTATCGTAGTGAATGACGTAGTGGATAAGGCGGTGTATGGGAAGCTGGAAAAAATCGGGGACTTGAGGGGGCGGGGCCGCACGTGGGAAGGAGACAAGTGTGAATTAAAAACACAGGGATTATTAAAATATTATTAAGGGAACAAGGAGATAATTTTTGGGAGCCAAGGAGCCTGGAGCAAACGCCAGAGTGTATTAACCTACTCTCTCTCCACTTTAGTTGGGTGGGGGGTCATCATTTCACCATATAGCACTGTTTTTGTCTCCAAATTGAATTTTTTTATGACCAACTTTATCATAAAAATTTAACAAGGGATTAACCTTAAACACATCTCGTTTGACTAAGTTTATGGAATCCAAACGTACGTTTAATAATATTTTTTTTAAAATGAGAGAATCTCTTTCATATATTTGCATCGACTTATGTAAAAATACTTATCTACCGCATTCCAAACGGGTCCACTAACGTTGACAGTAATTATTTGTAATTGCAAGGGATATCATTGCTCTATTTTAAATCTTTTATAATAGTTTTGATCTTTAAAAAAAGCTTCAGGATAATAATGTTTCCAAAATGAATTTAGAGCTTAACCCTATAATATTTTTGCTTGATTACGTCACTTGGTCCTATTAAAAAGGACATTTGTGAAATAAAATAATAAATTGGTTTCATACTAAGACTAGAAGATTTGAGAGTATCAAAATAAGACGGTTAAAAAGTGCCGATTTAGTATTTTAACTTTATATAAGGTTTTGTTTAGTTGCTTAATATCAAATTGTCAAATTATTAAGTTAAATCATATTCTTGTTATTTTGAAATTCCAATGTCAGTATTTTTTTAACAGCTTTGGAATTAAATGACCGAAAAGATATTTTATGAAATTAAGGTTAAAGTATACACTCAGGATGTGATTTTTTTAAAACCCTTAAATTTATAAGATTTTTTTTTTATTTCTTTACATTGATTCATCACATCTTCTCGCCCATTGCATTAGGTTAGGAGATGGACAAGTTTTTGCATACCTACTGCCTCATCAACAGACTATTGAGCTTTCTAAAGAAATTACCAATGAGATGGACAAGTCTACGAAATTCTCATGCGTACCTTTTGACTATATATCAATTTATAAGTTAGATAAATTAATTTAAAGAAAAAATAAATATACCAGTCAAATAGTTTCCTCAATATTCCCAAGAAGAGTCAACTGACTATTATATACTGCCTACGGTCTTTAATGTAAGATCTTGTTAACTTTTGTTGAAGAGATTAAGGAAGCTAAATATGGTACTTAAAAAATTTAGATTTATCATTTTCTTTCAAATTGATTTGTTTGACTTATTATATGATATAATTATATGCATAAATAATTACTTTTAAGAAGTGTATTTATCGTATTTAATCTTTCTATCAAAATCAACTGACTCTTATATTAAAGACAGAAAATTAGGTTAACAACCGATGTGGTGCAATTTAACAAAATGGGCAGAAGGAAGAGGGGGCATTCCAGCTGTCTTAGAGTATGATTATGCAAGAAATGTCTGCACGGAGTGGCTTATGTTATTCTTAACCAACCTAATCTTAATTTGAATTTATAATTAAGGAAAAATAAAAATATTTGTGCATAAAAAAATTACTAGAAAAGTAAAACGGGAGCCAAAGGTTACGTCGGCTGCATGTGAATTTAGCTGGAAATCTTTCCTAACATGAATCATTGTCCTCAAGGCATCACCATGTGCCAAAGATTATCAATCAATATAATAATTTTCCCTGGCACTAATATATTAAGATTATCACTATATCAATAGGTTAATAATACATATACCTATGTGATGAAATTCATGATAACTCCCTCTAATTACAAGTCATGAACCTATAACATCATCAATGAGGAGAAATTATTCTAAATAATACATACATACATACATCCATGCAACAATTAGACTATTTATAAGTCACATAATAATTTTTCCCAAAAAAGAGCATAATGCTCATTCATGGTGTTTTAATTTGTCAATGGGCATGATGACCCTTGACCCGTTTAGGAATGCGGTAGAAAAGTACTTTTACTGTTTACGATGTACATATGTAAAAGAAATTATATAGTTTTGCAGAAATACAATGTTAAATGCACGTTTAATTTTTCTAAATGGAATGTCAAACAAACTTTTTTAGTATAGTTCAATGTAGTTTTACCTAATTGTTTTTATAAAAAATGTAAAGGGAAACAAAAGTAAGATCTATGGACCTAAAATAATAGGAATTAGGTGGTGGCTTAATGCAATGAGTGGAAATCATAAGTTTTGCTGTTTGTTTTTTTTATGCCTAAAACGCTGGAATATTACTTGTTTCTTAAAACAAAAAATATTTTAAATCATTGTTATTTTAAAAAATTAAAATGAATATATTAGCATTCAAAATTTTAATTTAGGCATTTTTTTGTTAATAAAACTACCAAGAAAAATCTTTCAGTGGTGATCAAGTTTTAATCATGATTGTGCCCTGTGTTGTAATAATTTGGGGCGGATTTATTGTATTTTATCAAATAAATTGAAACAAGTAATTTTTTTGCCAGGATTTGAAACAACTAATTGATATCTGGATTTGAATTCTTAATTCAATGGTGACTTGAAATAGTAATAAGTTTTTTTTTGGTATAAACCATCCGGTATCCTGGGGTATCCTGGGTTCATTGCCCGCCCCAGACTAATCCGGAACCCCCGCGAGGAGACCTTACAGTGGTAGCGAGGTACCGATGGGACAACCTCTTTGAGGCTGCGTTAATTATTGCGGCTGTCACTCCCCAGGGTTCGAACTCTCGCCCTGAAGAATGCTGGTAGTAGCCCTTACCAACTCTACCAAGCGCCCATTGGTTGAAATAGTAATAAGTTAATAACCGTTGGGTTTTCCAGTTCCACTGGGCCCGGGATCCCCCGAATCTAATGTGGGCTTCGATCTCGACCCAGAATGTTGAACTATCGAACGATGATAAGCCAATTCTGGATCTTTGTTGTACCCAAAAAACTTTGAGATATGAACCTTCTTGGGCCTTTGGCCCATCAGTGCCACAATACATGAAGCTTCAATTTTAGTGCCTCAAACATGAATTCTTCTCATAAAAAAATACTTAGTGAAAAAAAGAATTAACATAATGAAATCAATTTATATTCTTTGCCATAAAAAATATATAAAAAAATTAAAATCAATATCAAACTGGTAGACTTTGCTTCAGTAGATATGAATTCCTCCCATAGAATAATACTCATGCTTGACAAAAAACAAAGATTGGACATGAAGGCAACAGATGATGATAATAATTATTGTTGTTGTTGCTGCTGTGTTTTTTTTTATAAAAAATTTTTAGGAAAGGGGTTGAACCCACTCACGATTAAAGAGTAGGGCATCTAACTTATGATCTACTAGAACTTGTTCCTACGGATATTTTTGTTGCTGTTGTTGTGAAGAAATGTATCCGCCTGTGGTTCACCTTTCTTATACAGATTAAATAATTATGTATTTATGATCTTTTTTTTAAACAAATATTTATGATCTTTTGATTAAAGAATATGATGATAAAAATATAAGAAAATATATATATAATTAATCCATGATCATTATCACTTTAATCATAGTTATTCTCTTATTTTTAATTCATTGCATAACCCACTCAAATCCCCAATTAACTCAATAATATTCCAAACTAATCATTGGATTCATTGAATTTATCTGAGGGAAGCATGCCTGCATGCATCATATGCTCAAGCCCAAAAGATGTGCATGTAACCCCAGGTGTAGAGGGATATAATGTGTTTACAAATCATAACCAACTTTCAAAAAATGTTTCATTTGAAAAAGCAGTAGAGAAATATTTTTACGTAAGTCGAGGCAAATATGTGAAGGAGATTATCTCGTTTTAGAAAAAAATATTGTTAATGTACTTTTAAACTCCTGAAAAGCTTTACCAAACGGAACCAATATTTACTACTTTTTATTTAAGTAAAGTATTTCTACATCACTTTAGATAGGAGATTGATCCTTTTCGAAGTTTAGAGTACAAAACATTTTCACATCTCCAATAATCACGTTTTTCAAAATTTGAATTCATATTCTTTTTAACGAGGTTACTTATCACATCAATCAACAACTCTTTTACTATTATTTTTTGCCCAGAACAACTCTTTTGTTAATTCTAGAACATTTACTATGGATAGCTTTTATGCTCATGCATACACCCTCTATCATTGGTACTTTTTTTTATTTTACCTCAAATTCTCGCTTGTCCTTTAAGCGTTATAATTGTTCGATTGACTTTATTAAAAAAAAAGGATAAATTTAATTGAAGAAATGAGGTCACATCACAAATATATGTCTGTTTAATAGATCCTTAATAACTGGCCAAAATAAAAAATAAATACCAAGTAAAGTCTTTATGAGTTCATGGTAATCCCTTTTACAAAATTTATTTTAGTGGTGTAATATTTTAGTGTAATTTTATTTATCGCATAAAATCATATTTATATATTAAGTAAACAGTAAATTATTAAATATTATATTTTATTTAAATTAGTAAATTATTAAATATTTTCGGTTAATTCAGTTAATTGAAAAATTAAACCGAAATAATTCGGTTAATTTCTTCAATTCCATTTTGAAATTACTTGTTATTCGGTTTTTACTGTGATCACCCCAGTTATAACCTGTCAAAGATTGAGATATGTTTAAATTATAAATTTTATAATCCGAGATTTTTCTGTAATTTCCTAGGACAAAGTTGATATGTATGGAAGGAAACAGTGAACTTGGGGCTAATGATGGTGATTCTCATGCAGTAATAATTTTTTATTTGATTTTTCTATCTTGGGGCTTAAGGAATGATATGCTAATAATAATGTCATATATATATATATATATATTATTGTGTTTGAAGATTTGGATAAGAAGAATGGAAATTTACTGTTCAGTCCTAAATAAGGGATTTATTTATCAAATGATCCTAAATTTTAAAATATTTAAAAAATATCCCATTGACTGCAGCCCATGGTGTTTCTAAGAGAGAGAGAGAGAGGAGGAAATATGTGCTTTTTAAAAAATAAAAAATAATAATCTAATATTGACTTAATGACAGATAATTAGTACTTAATCAATCACACACGAGATCAACTTCAAAGCAATCCAAATCTTAAACAACCGATCATTTAATGAATTTTCCTGTGAAAGTGCTTGATGGCGGTCAAGACCAAGCATTCCCCTGCTAGATTACCATCATATTCCAAATAGATAAATTAATGAATAAAATGTTACAAAGATTGATAAAATTACCATAAGGTATCAAGAATAGCTTGTCCGGTTGTGATTAACAATCTCGCTAGCCGTCAATAACAACTGGACGAGCTCCTATTGGGACCTGATGGTAATTTTATCAATAGTTAAGACATTTTGCTCATTAATTCTTCTTATTGGGACCTGATTATAAATTTCCCTAAATTATATATCATTTCAATAAATTTTTTCAATTTAATAATAAAATCTTTCAAATTTTAATTAAATTTGGGGAGAATTTTTTGGTTTAAATCTCACAAGAAGACTTGATTCTCAACAAGGCCAACCAGGTTCCGCTGAAATCTCAGTGGAATATTTTGAGCCAAAGACAAAATTAAGTCGGATGCTAAATGACCTTGTTGCCCCTAATGTTTGAATAAGCAAAAAGGGGCTCTAAGGGCTTATCCAATTTGTTATTTTGCAGTGCATAGGTATTAAAATAAATACATGCATTTGTAAATTTTCATATAAATATTTATATTTTTTAAATTATTAGAGCATGTTAGAATGTATATTAGGACTTATAAATTTTTATATGCACATGCATATTTTTTATGATTTTATTGTTTAGATATTAAAAAAATTGGCAACCCTAGTTGGTTAATTAATTCATAATAAGCTGAGAAAAAGGTATAGTAAGCAGTATAGTTGTCATCAACTTCATCACATGTAAGTGATAACAATCATAAACCTTGGTCCCATATCTGCCTCTCAATCCCATAAAAGAAAAGGCCTCTTCATCTTTAGTTCTTGTTCACATTCATTATTATTTAAGCAAAAGCAAAAGAATATAAATATATATATAGAGAGAGAGAGAGAGAGAGAGCTCCATTTATATATTTATGGACACGATGATGGCAGAAAAGTTGGATTCTTTCAAAGATTAGGGTGATCACTTGGATTGGCAAAAAAAAAAGGGTGATCACTTGGAATAAAAGCACTATAGGAGCATGAGGGAAAGGGGCGAAAAGAAAGCTTTTTTAAAATCATAATGGACAGACAACATGCATGACGTGTTGATTCTGACACTGATTTGGTTTGATACACGAAGCTAGATATGAGAGCCATTGCACTACACGCAATTGTGATTAGAAGAAGCTTCATATCTGCATTGCCAATAAATAAATAAATAAAATATAAAATATTTATGTATATTATATATGAATTTATAAATTAGATAAATTATTTTTTAAAAAATAATAAATATATAAATCGAACCTGATGTTGATATTTAAATGAAAAGGAATACGATCGGAGAGATACAATTAATGTTGGGGTAACTATAGCGGCGCACGAGGCCATAATAGGCATAAAAAAGCAATCAAAGGTCCTATTTTTTTAAAAAAAAATAAGAAGAAGAAGAAGAAAAGTGTTTAAGATAGTGAGACTACACTAAACAGCAAATTGGCTTCGTTTGAAAATCTGTTGGAAAAACGGACACAGATTCTGAGGTACTTTATGTGAGAGGAATTTTGTCTCGACTTACGTGAGAATGGGTTTGGGGAGCCAAAACGGGCTCCCCAACATATTTCCAAATATAAAAAGACACAGCCATGAATGCAATGAAGGAAACTAGAGAGAAAGGGGAGGGGAATACATAAAATAAGGGTGATATATATATATATAGAGTATTTATATATGAAGACGAGGGGAATTAAAAAGTAAAGTGAATATTGAATACACCTGTACAATGACTCCAGGGGTTAAATCAATTATAATTAAAATATAAAAGTTTGTCATGCGTAACTCTTTAAAAGATTAATATTTAAATCAATTATAATTAACCTAATTCTGATATCAAATAAACCACCTCAAAGGGCTTTTCCTTTGAGACTCAGGCTGGGCCTATCTCGACGGCCAACACTCAATATTTGCACGCATGAGAACAATAGTTATTACTTCAGAGTTGATTTTATACAAGACCTATCGATCTTAACTTTTAAGCAATGGGTTTAATTTCTTTAATCTCCCCAACAAAAGTTAACTAACTTTTGTATTAACTATAAGATATAGTGTTTTCATATATACATATTCTTTCCCAAACTTATGTTTTTGGTTTCCTATAATTTCAGTGCAAATCAAATCAACCTTCAAAAATTAAGGACATGACATGTTTTGCTTATTATCATGAGCAAGAAGAAGCATGCAGTTGCGCTCTCTTAATCACATCCTCTTTATAAGTTTCTTGTAATAAGATGTTTAACACGGATAAAAAAATTCTTAAATTTAATTATATTTTTTTAAAATTCAACAATTTTCTAATCTTAATTCTCATTTAATATATATTTATTATTACCCCACGAAAACAAAATCAACAAGCTATATAATAAATGAAAGAAACAGTCATACATTTCGATGAAAATTATAATAAAGTGATTTGTGACTATGACTAAAAGAATTCCCTCTGCTTAAGTCTAATTTAATAGGATAAGAAGAATATATATCCAAATTGCATCCATCCTTCTGGATTATGACTCCTTTTCTGATCTTGTCGTCCTTACCATCCATTATAAACGAAGGAAACAAAATTTGGACCACATGTCTAAGATACTATAACAGTTATGTGCCCATTAACTTGTTCTCCATCTACAGACAACTCTCATTTATTGGATCACCACTTCATAATTCTCCCTAATCTATCTATACAGTACATGATCTTATTTTTTTTATTTATATAGGAAAATATTTCATGTGGATTATGGGATAACTCTTTACATATTAAATCAACTTTTTTTAGTATGGAAAATTAAGTTTATTAGCTGATTTTGGTGACAAACTAAATGATTTTTTTAGGAAGAATTACTTTAAATCCCCGAACTACGAATTAATTGCTCTAAGTTTTCAAAATGTTGTTAATGGTAGCTGTTTCACCTATAAATGATGCTTATCGACTTGTTATTAGCAACTTCTCAGAACCTTAGAGTAATTAATTCGCTATCGCGGAACTTAAATGCAATATATATGATTTACAATTTTGAGGAGCATGGATGATCAAATTTATTGCTAATTTTTATAAATTAAAAACTAAAGCTATGAACAGTCCATGTGATAAAAACATAAAAGGGATCTATCGTACACAGGCGATTGTGGTTCTTGACATGACACCATTAATTTTAGGGGCGGTAATACGGGTTGGACCCGGCTCACCAGTTTTTTGCGGGTTCGGGCTGGCAATTTGCCAGCCCGCCAGGGAGGGGGCTGATCCAGCCCACCCCGCCTGAACTGCGGGTTGGCGGGCTGGCCCGCCGCCCGCTTTTTCTTTTTTTATTTTTTAAAATTATTTTATATACTTTTTCCAATCCCAATATTTTTATAAGGAAAAAATAATATTAAATTCTATTTTTAAGAAATTAAAGAACACTTATTTATAGGATTGGAAAAAGAATTATGAAATTATGCAATCTCATAGAAAAAAATTGGATAAAAGTTAAGAAAAAAATTAATTTTATAAAAAAAATTAAAAAAAATAAAAGGGTGGCGGGCTCGGGTTGGAAAACCCCAACCCACCAACTGGGGATGGGTTGGCGAGCTGGTCTGCCAACTCGTGCGGGCCAGCCCGCAACCCGCGGGCTGATCCGTATTACCACCCCTAATTAATCCACACCTTTCTTTCAAAAATTTAAATTTTCAAATCAACACTATCCCTTTTTTTTTTATAAAAAAAAAGGATTTACTTGTGAATGAATTTAAATTAAATAAATTGAGTCACTCCCTCAGTTATTTGCAGAACGGATTTTAGTTGCTGAATTTAGTCCAGATGCTTCTGGCACTTTCAATGGACTTTCCTCTTGAATAATTCTGATATGCCAAATAAAAAATTTATTTAAAGAATGATCCATTGATCAAAATATTTATTCTAAGATCCTGTTGACAACATGAAATTCTTGTATTGATAACAGCATGCGTTGGTGTTGACTTGTCAATGGGACCTCTGATTAAATATTTTCATCCATGGGACCATTCCTTAAATAAGTTTTTTTATTTAGGATCTCATACTACATTTTTTTTAAATTATATCATTAATTAATGGCGACACTGTTAATCCAAAACTTCAATTGTTTTTTTTCCAATAATCGAAGATCTTGACTGATCCTAGCTGGTGAGTCGCTTTGAAGGAGTGTGTAACATGTGACACATAACATTAATTATCATGTGGATAAGCATATATCTCCATTCCTTTTTCTTCTAGAAGCTCTTTTTCCCATAAATTGCAATAAATAACTACAGTCAAACATTTTTGAGAGTGGGGTATTGAAGTTTTTTTAATGGGAAAAGACATTTCACCCCGGTATTCCGAATCCTTTCGAATCCAGACTAATCCAAGATCACCCCAGAAGGGGACTTCCCCAGAAGTATGTATGTAAATATATATATATATATATTATAGGGTTTGTGATACATGTATCAGAACTCACTGCAACATCTCATAAGAAAACCACGGGATATTCGATTTATAACACTTATAATTCGAATAAGTTACAAAGTATTCAATTCAGAATATCAAAAAATAAATACTGCCTGCTCAAAAGAAATTAAACAGTTTTTTTATTAACTCTAATCTCATCCAGAAATAGCATATATAAAAAGAGTATTTATAACCTATGAGTAGGGCAAATGAAGATAAATGTTTCATTTAAAATAATATCTTAAAATAAACAACTAATATTCTACGTATTTTTAAGATGATTCAAAATATCTAAAAGATAAATTAAATCTTTCTAATAATCAACTAACTACAAAATAACCATTCTTTAAAAAATATAATTACATGGAAAATAAAAATAAAATGATTTAATTACCTTCTTCCACACGTATAATTTAATAGTTGAACGTGAAATAAGATAAAATTATCGTAACTACCATCTGGATTTCTATAAATTTACTTGTGATATGAAAAAATGCTTCTTTTACTAAAGTGCGTTTATGCAGAACAGAAAAAATTCTCTGAACGAAAAGGATAATTCAATTATAGGGATGGACTCAAATGATAAATGTCACAATCACCCACCCAACAACACGACACTTGTTCATTTCTCCATAACATCTGGCTTTTGCCCCTTCCCTTACTTGCCAATGAATTTTCAATGAACAATCTCAATTTGTTAATTACTATGTTACGTCTTTTGAGATTGAATCTCCTGGTATTCTAATTCTACCTCACTCCAAAGCTTGAAGAGGAAAATGCTAATTCAAGTTGAGTAGAGTGAATTAATCTCAGATCAAGTTAATCTCAATTACGGGATCGCATAGCTCTCGTACTCCCTACTATATCAAGCATAAGTTTTATTTGAGAGTTTTGGTTTTATTTTTAATATAAGTAAATCACGATAAAAAAGTAGTTTCTAATGTTAATTCAAACGGAGATTGAATTATAATTATATTTAGCTTTATCATTTTGATATCATTGAACAACAACTTGTATGAAAAAACAGTTGAATTAATATCCCTTGTATTTTTTTATTTTTTGTTGAAATATATAAGAGAACTAGCATGTATTCTTCCGCATGATGCGCAGGAAGCGTGTTATTATGGCATTGATCACACTACCCAAATTTTACGATATTAAATGCAAAACAATTTAATTGTATTAAATTAATTTCAACATAGACAACTTCAATTGAAAAATACAATTGTAATATAAGTTAGAATTTACTTACCCGCGCGAGATTTCATTTCATTGTATTTAAAAAAAGATATCACATTATAATCACTGTTAATACAATATATCTACATCACTGAACTCAACACTGCGTCACAATCAAGTTAACATTTAACGGTGTAACAAAAAAGTTAATATATAATGGTAAATAAACAACTATGAACTCTATTATTTAATAAATAAATGACATGCAATTATATTAAAAGCATTTTACTTACCACTTGGACCTACAAACATCAAATTGTATCCCACAAATAAGAATTCCCTACAACCATTTACATTCATCATGATATCCGACAACTTTAACCATTAACATTTTATCATTAAGCTTTCATATAATTGGACATTAGTAAAAATCAAATGAGAAAGATACAAGTCCACATATAATAATAATTACCTGTGACATTTATTTATGGCCATACCACATGAAAGTTGAATTGGAAATTCCTGGCAAAAAAGAAAGTTGAATTGGAAATTGTCTTATCATGTAGAAAGACGAGTGACTATTAGAACAATTAATTCATGCCCATGTGATGAATTAGAACATTATGCTTGAACTTTGATCCATTCAATATAATAGTTACGGTGAAATCAATTTTTTATGATATTTAATTAATCAACTAAAGAGGTCAAATTCATAATGTTCAACCACTCGACTTTTTCTATTTAATTTAAATACTCTGTTGGGTACATTTCATTCATTTAAATGATACTAATTCATTGTTCAAAAAAATGATACTAATTCAATTAGGATTGAAAAGTTATATATTGAGAGAGATTAATTAGAAGTATTGTAGACTTAAAACATTTATTTCATTTAAGTACCTTTATTGATACATTTCTTTCAATTAAAATACATAAACTTTAACATTCACACTTATTTCATTCCATGCATGCATTAAACTTATGTAACCGTTATAATTTAATAACTAAACATTTTCAATTGTCCAAATTTTATAATTAAAATGTATATTTAATCTTAACACATATTTTAACATTGAGGTTTACATGTGGATGTTGAAAAATGAAAAACCATCACCACTATATGCAGTGGCGAAGCCACATATTGCCCCCACTGAACTTTTGGAGATCCATGTAAATAATAATAGGCTTTTTGTTATGCATCCACTGATTTTAAGATTTGAACCCACTTAAATTATTTATACTAGTAAATTTATTGTCATTTGTTTGAAAATAAAAAATTACCTTGATAACTCCCCATTTTTACTACAATTTGAGATATATTTTGTTACGTTTGGGGAGTTATTAATGCAAAATTAAAAGGTTTATGAATGATTTTGATAAGAAATGGAGTTTTCACATTATTTGGGGATTTAGTGCAATGATAATCATTTCTGAAGTATTAAGAATTAAAGAAAATAACAAAAAGATTTTATGTTTGCTTTTGTTGTTTTGCTAATTAGTATTATTATTGTTTTTAGTTTTACATGATTTATCTCTTTTTCTCTTTACAAAAATATCCTGCACAATTTTGTTTATCATCCTCCTCACCTTTATCTCCTGTGTTGTTGCTCTTTCATGGAAGTAATTTCTCAATGCCTTACTCTTGTTTCTGAGATGTTGGGTGGTTAAATTGATATGTACTAGGATTATTTTGAACCATTGCATGGATTGAGAATTGATAATACTCTCTTTGGTGATTGGTGATAATTACTTGTTAATTTTATCTTGTGCCTAATGCCTCTAACTGATTAGCCACCACTTAGAGTGATTTGTCCAATTAAATTAAGTTTGAGAGAGTTAATTTAGTTGTAGGACTTAGATAAAATTATGTTAGACTTGAAGTTTAGTAATCAAATGGATGGTTTGTTGGTAACATAGAGATATAGTTACTAATCTAGCTAGCATTATCATATTAAGGTTGTTGCGTAAGGATTATTTTCTTTTAACTGTAGCAAGAGATTGTGCATGTTAAATGAGGATATTAATTTGGTTATAACTTGAGAAAGCTTAATCAATTATTTTTTGAACCTTAGACAATCATATAATATCATTTAATCATTAATATAGTTGTATGTATTTAAGTCTCATGAATTGCAATGGTGAAAAATAATTCGAGGTATCCCTAATCTTTGAATTAAAATTCCAATTTGTCTTGCTCATTTTATTGCCATTTTTTATTGAAGTTGATAAATTTTTAGGACACATTATGCAATTGAATCACTCAACCTAATTAATTACATAATTGCATTGATTAACTTGCTTATACGTTAGTCCTCGTGGGAATGATATTTTTATACTACTTGCAACCTGTACGCTCGCGGTAAGCTAGACAGCGAATTTACCCCCACTGATACCGGATCCTGACTCCATCACTGATAATGGTATGGAAGAAAATAATGTTTGTTTATCATATTGTGGAGAACAGTAGAAGGGACGGGGCACCATGAATGGCACGACCACAACCTTTATTTTTATCATGTCGTCATGATCCCATTCATCACCGTCCATTCTCCCAAAATCAACGGCCCCATTATCACCCGTTCAAATATATAACGTTATTTGAAAAAGTTTATTTACTGTTGGCAAAAAAAAAGAAAAAGTTTATTTACTTCTAAAAGTATGTTTAACAGTATATTTTTATAAAATTGAATAATCTCCTCCATATATTTACTTCGATTTACGTAAAAATATTTCTCCACCACGTTTCTAGACGGATGTGACATGAAACAGATTTGATCACGCAAAGTTACAGTGAGTGGGTGTGCGTGGGAGAGAAATATATGCGATGTAACCGCACGCTCTTTCCAGTGAAAACATTCTAAATATATTTTATGAGTGTTAGTCACTATTTTTGTTTTAAATAAATAAAATTGGTTAAAATTAATTAAATATAATTTTTTGCGACTTTTGAAAATTACCTTTTTATTGGCATAGATGAATGTTTAGGGAAAGGAAATGAAAAGGCCATCATAGAGAACCAATAATAAAACATGTTTGCATGGTCTATACTCTATAGTGAACTCCCACTTGAGAGGAAATTGGATTAGAAAATAGATATATAAGTAGGAAATGCTTCGTATAAATACATGTCTTGTTTTATTAGATTTGAGTATAACTAATATTGTTTAAAGAAAATTAAGTTTCTCTTATTCAATTTACCCGTTGTAAAAAAAAACCAATTGGATCATTTTTATTGAATATCGTATAGTTCTTCATCCAAAAAAAAAAAGAAGAAGATCGTATAGTTACATGGTAATCCAATTAAGACATAAGAATTTCCCCTAGTTTCGATCAATTTAATGAGTAACATTATTGGTTCAATGCGATTAGTATTAAGATTTATGATTAAGAAAGATACTTGTTGTGTATAGACATTTTAATCAAAACAAGTTGCTGAGTTTGTTTGGCAAAGTGTTGAGGAGAGCCAAAATCATATTCAACAGTGTTTTTCTGCAAAATGAGATAATCTTCTTCACATATTTACCTCGATTTGCGTAAAAGTACTTTTCTACCTACGTTTTCAAACGGACCCGACCATTTTAAATTTCTTATAAGTTAAAAGTATATATTTTGTCCTTCTAATGACCTTCTTTTAAATGGTTTAAATTAAAAAAATGTACTTTTAATCTTCTATTCTTAATATCGTTGATTCCATCTAAAGGAAAATGCTGAGTTAAAAAAAATACAAACATTGATTATACAATTAAATGTTAACAAAATATCCTTAAATTTTAAATTTTAATAATATTTTATTAACATTCAACTATAAAATCACCTTTTGAATTTGTTAGGTTAGTATTTCTCGTTAAATAAAACAAATAATATTAAGAATAAATGATAAAAAATATACGTTTTAAACTTAAAGGAAATTTTGGAAAAAATATAAGAAATTAAATTATATTGAAAAAAGTTAAAATAAAATTATTTTTTATATATTTATGAGAAAGTAATTTTAAATCATAAGGTTGTAAAATTTAATGTCTACCTAAATCCCATTTTTTTTAAAAAAAAACTATAAAAGTGGCATTCCTTTGAGCTATTTGGCAAGTAAAGTTCAGAGTTTCCTTTTATCAAACTTTTTATGAAATTACTAAAAAGGGGCGTAAAAAAAATAAAAGGGGAAGAAAGAATTCTCATTCAACTCTTGTCAGATTACATGTAACATGTAGATTAGGGTTTAGGGGTTCTGCATCGATGCAGATTGCAGAGAGAGAAGAACATCAATGATCAACGGCCGATGCATGGTCAGGTGTAGGATTACATGTGCAAGGATATACACTCGATCATACCCAGGTGGGGCCTCGTATTCTAGTAGACAAAAACAGCAGCGCGAGGAGGACCCGGGGGGATGGAAGCAGACCAAAACAGCAGCGCGAGATCTTTTGATCGGCATGCTTTCTTATGTGGGCTCACGATTTCATGAACAAATTTTTAAATTTATCTTAATTCATAAACTAATTTTTTTAAGTAGGAAAGGGCATTTCACCCTGGTATTCCGCATTCTTTCGGACCCAGACTAATCTGGGATCACTCCTCAGAAGAGGACTTCCCAGGGTTCAAGTCCAGGACCTGACGGGTACGCGGCGTCTTGCCTTCCAACTTCATCAACAAAATTTTTTAATAACAATTTTAATTTAACAATAAGTGAATAGTAGGATCCGATGTTATCTCCATTACATGCTCTTATTGTCTTGTTATAAAATTTTAATTACATTATTTCATTGAAATCCTACTAGAATTGGCGTTTACTTTTTAATGGGTCTGATTTAGATATAAAAATTACCTTTTCAACATGATTTACAATTCATAAAGTAATTATATGAGATGATTTTTTTCTCAATTTGCTTGAATGTGCTGCTTCAACGCTATGACGAATAAGGCCAATATTGAGTTGTTACATAAATGAGCTATTTTTTGTTGTTATAATCTTGATGTAGTATAGTGTAAAAAATTTCGTTTAAATGAAAAGTTGTAAATTCAATTTTATTTATAACAATAGGTAGTTAGTTTTTGCCATTGGAATAAAGAAAAATTTATTCCTTTCTCATTCATAGGGTTAATAATTATAAAAAGTGTATATCATTCAATAACAAAGAAGATTAATGTTCTATGTAGAACTAAAACAAATAATGTCATTGGAACGGGTCCTTGATAAATTACCTTTTTATTGATAAGAAACTTACTTATATTAAGTG
>JANTPZ010115524.1:0-10419 GCA_025593235.1 Vachellia pachyceras
AAGCATATTTTAACACCAATACTCGAGTATTCAAAATAATCACTCGAGTGTTTGCAACACTTTATCATAGTACTCGAGTTTTCACTTAAAGTGTTGGATTTCAGAAACAATTTTAGCCTTCAATACTCGAGTGTTGAAATCAAGAACTCGAGTATTGTCAACACTTTCAATAAAAACTCAAGTGTTGTTTGAAAGTATTAATTTTAAACTTATGAGAAACATTGATACTCGAGTGTTCAAACACACAACTCGAGTATTCCTCAATACTTTCACACAAACTTGACAGAACTCGAGTATTTCAGTAAAATCACATACTCATCAACAATTTAAGCTTTATAACTCATGAAATCATTTTGTTATCATCAAAATAAGGTATCAACACCCCTATCCTTAACAGTTAGGTATTGGAATATCAGACTGTCGTCATATTGTCACAATATAACTTTAATGGTCTTTCAATACTTTACGCAATTTGCAGCCCATTGACAATGTTGCGCAGCCTGTGAAGTCCCACATTGATTGGGAAGGGGAACGAAACGCTCCTTGTAAAGGTGTGAAAACCTTCCCCTCGTAAACGCATTTTCTGGGTTATTGTAGAAACCCAGAGAAGCAAAACCCTACTCTGTTTGCAACAGGGACAATATCTACGAGGGAGGGCTCTAGGGATGTTACGCAGCCATATTCCATAGTTGGATGCCACCTAAACTGCTACATGCTTTGCTTCCATAGGGAATGAAGCTCCAAAAAATGGCTTTACCAGACAACATGTAGAAATAACCTGATGTGGATTTCTTCGTATCTTGGCATCCATCGTAGTCAAAATCATAATAGCTAATGATCTCCAACTGATCTGATCTACGATACATGAGCATGTAATTATTTGATCTCTTTAGATATCTCATAACCCGTTTGGCTACTTTCCAATGGTCTATACCTGGGTTATTCATATATCTGCCCAACATTCCAATAACAAATGTGAAATATGGTCGCATACATACTTGAGCATACATAAGACTCCTAATAGCTGAAGAGTAGGGAATCTTTTCCATTTCTCTCTTGTCTTCAGGCATTGTTTGAGACTGAATTTATCTCCTTTAGTAATAGGGGGTGTCATCTGGTTTATAATCTTGCATGCCAAAACTCTTAAAAACTTGATCGATATAACTCCTTTATGATAATATAATAACACTTTGATTTCTATCTCAGTGAACCTGGATTCCTAATACAAAGGAAGCTTCACCAAGATCTTTCATTTCAAAAATTATTTGATAGAAATTTCTTGGTTTGCTGTAAAAAATCTGAATTATTAGTGGCAAGCAATATATCATCGATATATAAAACCTAGAATATGAAGTTACTCCCACTAACCTTACAATGCACACAATGATCAACAAAATTTACCTTGAAACCGAATGAGATAATTACCTGATGAAATTTGTAATACTTGACGGGAAGTTTGCTTGAGCTCATAGATGGATTTCTTTACTTTTCAAACCACAAAGTTAGGTTCTCATGACACAAAGTTCTCTAGTTGCTTCATATAAATCATCTCATCAATGTCACCATTGAGAAATGCAGTCTTAACATCCATCTAATGGAGCTCAGGATCAAAATGGGTGACTAGGGTCATAATTACTCTAAAAGAGTCTTTCGAAGAAACTAGAGAGAGTCTCTTTAAAGCTAATCACTTTCTTTTAAGTAAAGCCATTTGTCACAAGACGAGCCTTATATCTTTCCACTTTGTCATTTGCATCCCTTTAGGTTTAAAATATCTATTTGCAACCAATGGGTTTTGCACCTTCCAGCAAAGGGATAAGATCCCAAACTTTATTGTCTTGCCTGAACTTATACTCCTCATTCATCGCCTCAATCCACTTTTGAGAGTTGGAGTTTTGCATTGCTTGTTGGAAGTTGACTAGATCATCTTCCACTATACCATTATCTTCCTCATGTTCATGAAGGAAAACAATGTAATCATCCAAAATTGCATTTCTCCTTTTCTCATGTGGGTCGTCTTGGCATCATTTCTTGAGGTTGTTGAGTTTCCATTTGAGGAACTTCAACCTATGTAGGAGGAACTTCAACCTGAACATCACTATGTAGAAGTTTTAGATTTACTTCTTTAATCACAACAAATATTGGAATTCCTGTGTTTTCAGAAGCATTTGATAGATTCGACTTAGTAATAGAGGTCGATTCTTCCTCGAAAGTGATGTTTCTTACTTTATCTTACCCTAAGCTCAACATCCTCAAAGAAACGTATAGTTCCTGTTTCAAAAATATTTCTGAGAGTAAGATCATAAAACTTATAACCCCTTAAGCTTTCAATATATCCAATAAAGTAACTGCTTACTATTTTGGGGTCTAGTGTCTTTCCTGAGGCCTATAAGACCTTACCTTAGTTGGACAACTCCAAATATGAAAGTGCCTTAGACCAGACCTTTTTGCCTATCTAAAGCTCATAATCTGTTTTAGCAGTTGCTTTAGTGAGTACTCTATTTAAAATGTAGGCTACAGTCTTCAGTGCTTCTTCCATTTACCTCATTATAAGTATTATTTACTGTGTTAGACACAAAAGCATGATTCTTAATGGGTTTCTTTGAACAGAATCCTTTGCAACCTCTGAAAACTTTCTCTTTATGCCCTTCCCTCTAGAGGTGTTAACCGCAATAACACTGTGAGAGTTGTCATATTTCAGTCTCTCTTCTTCTTGCACAAAATAAGATATGAGCTCATTTAGAGTCCCTTTTTTCCTTTTGACAGTTATAATTGAACTTAAACTGCCTATATTGTGCAGGAAGAGAAATAAACACCAAATGCACCAATAGATCCTCAAATAGCTCAATTTTTTAATTTCTTAAGTTTTGCAGCTATATGAGACATTTCCATAATGTATTCTCTTATATTTCCTCGCCCCTTATACTTTACAAAAAGCAAGCATTGCAAAAATGTGCTTGTCTCTGTCTTATCGCTTTTACAAAGCGCTTTTCAAAAAAAAAAAGGCAAACATAAGTTCCTAAAAAAAATATAGGCCCAGTTTTTTTTTAAAGAAGTTGCCAGCCCATAATTGAATTTGTTTGACCGAAAATTGTTTAGCCCGCCTCCATGAAACGGATCGTTTCATTAATGGGTTGAAGGACGTCATTTACGCATCAGCTGGGGAGATCTTTGGACGAAACAAAATGATGCAGTTTCGAACTCAACCCAAACGATGAGTTTTGGCTTTCTTCCCCATACACATGAATCCCTAACCAACCCGCCTTTACACATAAGCCGACTTCTTTCTTCCTCTCGACGGTAAACCTGGTTTTCTAGGTGATCCATTCCAGCGATGGGGGAAGCTTTATAACAGCGGCGAAGGCCTTCTCAAGTGTTTTAGGACACGATTTTAGCATCTTTTCCATGCTTTTTACCAGTGAACTACCATTAACACCGACGAGAAGCTGAATTCTAGGACACTCACCGAAAAAAAGATCTGACTAGCCAAAAGTGATGTAAATCATAATATCTTTTACAGATTCAAATGAAAAACTATTCCTTCCAGCTACCCTCTTTCCGACGATGACCCATTAATTCAGGTGAGGAAAAATTGCGGTAAACTCGTTCAACAATAAAACACACAGCAAGCAACAAGGACATATTCATACGCATATATGTGTGTGTATTGTCATAGAGAACACGCCAAAACTTAAACGAATGGCATCAAAAGGTTCCAAAAGACACAACACCGAAATCTAGTTTTCTCATAAAACAAGCAACGGGGACAAAAGAAAAGAGTAGTGAATCAAAGTAGAATCTTGAATAAAACCATCATGGCTGGATCCATAACACACTGAGCATATCAATAACGGATCCATATACACAAGTACAAATCGAACAAAAGAACAAAGCGATTGGACATACACAGATATATATACATATGTACACACACTCACCCGTATCAACTTTGAACAGAAATTCCATATTGCAAAGATTTTTCAGAAAATTTCGATTTCCAAAAATAAGCATGAAATCCGTACTATTAAATAATACAATTTATTCTAAAGAACTTAATATGTTGGCTCTGATACCACTTGATGAGATTTAAAAGGCGTGTAAGTTCAATGAAATAATCTAGAGCATTCGAAAGTGTACCTGAATCCATGAATGCGTGTGACGGAAGGGATGTGTATGACGGAAGGGGTAGATCAACCAAGTTATCACTAGGGACTAGAGAAAATCATATGCAAATGGGGAAACAAGAAGGCTATTCACCCTTAGCTAACCCGGGGGTCATAGCTCTGTATTTGTAGGGGGACCCAGTATTCAGCTCATCAATGAATACGGGCCATCAAATCGGGCCTCAGTATATATTAGTCCATGACACCTAATTGAGCCCACTTAATGTTTTAAACCTTAGTAGATCACTTTATATTTGGGTCGGGACAAGACATAATGGCACCACATATAAGTGTAATATGTGGCCCATTGTTGAATTATTCCAACACCACTCCCGAAGAAGATTCAAATATTAGTTTACCATATTGTGAAGAGGAACTAGTTTCTTCAACTATCCTCAAACCCATTGATATCTAGTCTTTAAAGTTCATGTTTGGAAGAATTTCTTTCCAACGGTTCAGGTAAGTCAAGACAAAACCATCTCGAAATTCGTAAATTCTTTTTTGATTCCATAAATTCTTCTCGGAATTCATAAATTCATTTTTCTCAACGGATTCTCAAACACACCCAAAAAAAGCTAGAGTTCATGGGGAAGAGAATACTTTGTCCAAGAAGAAGAAAACAAAACCCATCATTTCACAAAGGGATAATTTACTAATCTTAACTACTTTGATCTCACTCTTTTTATTTATTTTTTTGGGTTAAAGGTAGTTATTACATCCACATGATCAAAGTGATTGCTAATCTATTTTGGCATTTTGGGTAAGTTTGGTTTTATGATTTATCTCAAGACGATTGAACAAGTTACCCTGACTAATTCCAACCAACTCAACTTAATTACACTCTTTGTAGTTCTTAATATAAATCCTTTTTTGGCATGCTTCATAATATAACATGTTTTGTTTAAGGTACTCATTTCCTTCTAATATATCTTATTAATTATAAAAATTTCAAATTAAATAACCAATTGTTTCAACTATTGACTTTTATTGAGGGAAATCTTGATATTCTACAAGAAATAACTAATTTGACTTAAATTCATTAGTTTATTAAAATTGCTATTATGTGCCTATAATAGAAATTAGATGGTATATGTTAGTAATATGCAAAAAAGGAGTTTTGGAAGAGCTACCTCAATGGAGCTCAATCAAACGGCTATATGGGGCAAAAAGGGAAAAAAAAGAAAATAGAGGAAGCATTGTTTATTTTTTGCACAATATATTCCACATTTTATTTGAAACATTGGGCCCGTTTAGGAACGCGGTAGAGAAGTAATTTTACGTAAGCCGAGTTAAATATGTGGAAGAGATTATCTTATTTTACAGAAAAACATTGTTAAACATGTGTTTGACTTTTAGAAATGTTGTTCCAAATAAGCCCATTATTTTATTAACAAAATGAACTTGATTACACACACATACTGATACTGATATAAGTAGTAATTGAAGGCATCTGTGTGGGAATATTTTGCTTCCATATTATTTATGTAGTTTGGTTAATATTGTTAGGGTCCTAATTAAATTACTAGGTATTCAAATAGGCATTTTTTTTGCAGTTATTTCAATCTTGACAGTAATAGAGTGGCGTTTAATAAACATAATTGAAATTCAAATAGTTTATATTTGATATATTTCAAATAAACCATCAATGTCAAATTGATTTAACATTTTTTAAAAAAGGGTCAGTCAAGCCAACAAGAGAAATAAATGAATTTAGAGCCTTGCTTTTCTTCAGTTTCACATGGGACAGAGCAGGAGAGGTCGCCGGCGGTGGAGTGGCCGGAGGAGGGGATGAAGGTGATGGAGAGCTTATTGGCGGAGGAGAATATTTATGGGAGGAATGGCTTGGGGAGAGTGACGGTTGAAGAGTAGGAGAGAGGGAAGCATGATAGTATTTCAAAACAAAATCAAAATCTCAAAACCTTTTTTTGTAGTTTTAAAATCTGGATAAAATCTATTTTGAAATAGTGTTAAAAACCAACTCAACTCCATTTTAGACGAACACATTTTGTTTGTAAAATTCCATTTTAAAACCAAAAACAGAAAACTCAGCACCACTCCGAACGGGCCCTTATTGGTTTGATTTGCATTAACAATGGAATTTCATCTAATTTCTTCGATGTTGACTGGTCCCTCTCTCATGTATGCAAGTGGACTCATCTTATGGGTGAAGAAATATTGATCAAATTGATAAAGAGTTAACTTATAAGCAACAAAGTCGTAAACTTAGATCCCACAGTCGATATAATCATGCGAGAATCTCGTTGGTGGTTGATTATAAATACTACTATAAGCTCTAAACCGAAGGTTTGGCCTGGTAAGCCTGTTAGACCAAACTTATATAAACTTATCTTTAATCATGTGTAACATAAAAGATATTGATCCGTTTGGTAACACTTCGGAGGAGTCCAAAAACCCATTTAACAGTGTTTTTCTGAAAAATGAGATAATCTCCTTCAAATATTTACTTTGACTTATGTAAAAACACTTATCCACTGTGTTTCCAAATGAGCCCATTGACACATAACTAAAGATATGTTACGCATAATTAGAAAATAGTCGCACCTACTTAAATGGTTATGCCCATAAATTTTACAATAAGTTTTTTTTTCGATTTCACTTATTTTTAATATTAAAGTATTTTAATCAAATAATATCCATTTATATTTTGTGATATTCTATATTATTTTATAATTTTGTAAGAAAAAGACCTAGATGCTTAGCCTTATATATGTAATATACTTTTTGCCCAATCAAATCAGAATAATCAGATTTCAAAGTAATAATCATATTGATAATAAGAATCTGTTATACAATGAATTGTATAAAAAAATTATCATGCATATCCTTCTGTCAAGACAAGTGTTTTTAAGCCAAATTTAGTATTTTTTTTAATAGAACTGAAATCATATTATATCAAATTAATAATACAATCAAAAGGACTAGAATTTTTTTTCTTCTAGTTTTAAAACTGCTTTTTTATTTTTTTTAAAAACAAGAAAACCAAAAACTTTATTGGGATATTGTTGTTAATAACTTAAAAAACTAGATTTTTTAAAAAATTAAAAACAAAAACAAGTTTTAATTGTTTTTGCATTTCTTAGTTATTGTTTATGAAAATTGGGAATCCTTTTATTTTCTATTTGATTACTTGTTTTCTATTTAAGAACTTGGGATATCATTAAAACTTTACTCTCTGATGTTGGTGTGTTTATTTTCACATATATATAAATATATATATTGAAAACAATCATTCAAACAGCTTTTTTTTTGTTTTTCCTTTCTAGAAAATATTCTTAAAAAAGTTTTATAAAATAGTTTTTAAAACAATAAAAATATAAACAAATAGGACTTAGGTCCATCATACTTACTCTACATACAAACTTGCAAAATTTTCAGTTTATTTGAATTTGTGAGAATAATCACTCTAATTATTCTATCTCTCCGATAAATAATAGGAGTTTTCGGATAGTTACCTTCAATGAAATTCATACAATGGTTTATATAAAAAATTAAGGGAAAAAATGAAATTTTGTAATTTCATTAATTCGGTGCAGGCTAGCAAGAGTACTGCCACTTTGCTATCATGCACGTGGGAGCGTCGCAGCTTTACCCGACACACTCCAGCGCCTCCACTGCTTCTGGCTAGTGTCCTTGTGAGAGCTCCACCCCCTCATTATAAAAACGGAATCTTCCAAATCCAAGCGGTGCTCTGGATCGAACGGGAAGTACCATTTGCAAGGGGAAAAAATAAAAATTAATTCTTTATATATATTAAAAATGAAACGCCTTCGAACCTTTAGTCTCCATTGTAGTTTATACTACAGTTTATGCTCAGAGTAAAGAGCACGACAGATCTGGATCGCGAAGATAGAGATCTACTTTCTTTGATTTCGTATCAGGTGGTCCTTTTCTACTTACCCAGATAATTATTCTTCCATCGCTGCTCGCTGTTGTTCAAGCTTTCTCTTTCTGTTTCTTTCATCTCAAGCTTTTTATCTTCTAGCTCTGTCTGCTCCATCTAATGCTATCTTTGCTGCTTGAACTTCGTTTTTGTTGATCCGTTTGTTTTACTTCGTTCGAGTGGTTTGAAGCTTGGTTTTGGTTTGCTTCCGTAAAGGTTTGCCATTTTATCCTCATTTGGTTGGTTACTTGTATCTCGATAAGCTAGCGGTTTGCCATTTTATCTCAAAGGTTTGTCATTGTTATTAGTGACATGGTTGTCGTATTGTCGAATAAAATAAATGCAATTAGAAACCGACTAAGCTATAGAAAGGGATGTGGAAAGAAATATAGTTTATGGGGTCTGACTAAATTATCTGCGGATAGTTATATTCGCTTTATGTCATTAGCTTGGTGCTGCTGAGATTTGATTGATGTTACGCTCTTCTGCTTGGAACTCACATGTTAAATGATAAACCTTTGAGCCTTGATTGGGTGCGGTAGATATAGCAGTTTTCTAATCCTATAGTTTAACTTCCGTAAAGGCGACTTGAGATTGCACTTCAAACTTTAAATTATTTAGTCCACTGTATGTTTCCGCTTTAGAAATAAAATTCTAGCTGGATCTCATAAATGGCTTAACAGGCAGTACATGATGCAAAGTAAAAAACATGAGATGTTGTTAGTAATAGAGAAACATAAAAGAGTTAAGGTTCATAGCTTTTAATGGCCTATGATAAATGTAGTTCAAGTCAAATTGTAACCCAGTAGCATGTACTACCTACTATCATATGATCACTGGTGTATTAAACACAATCTTGTCAATTGTGTCCAGATGTCATTAGTTTCCCTTAGAATATAGTTTTAGACGTTGACAACTCTAGTTATTTAACGTTCCCTGTCTTCTAAACACTTGTTCTTTTTAAATTTATATTCAAAACCATTCCAACCTATATCATCACAATTATATACATTTTTGGAACATGTGGCTGTACGTTAGTTTAAGATTGTCAGTTTAACTGCTTTATATGATCTATGAATTTCCTTTGTACTTGGGAAGTCCGTTGATAGCTTACTCTGCTGTTCTATGTGCATACGTTGGCATTCATTTTTCTACTTCAGTTTACTTGTTAGTTATATGGTATTTGAGAGGGTTTACTAGTTTAGGAAACAGAGACATTATGCATTCCTGGATTGAAAGAAATGAGTGTAAAATGCATGACGATATAAAAGGAAGTAACTTCCTTTTCTGAAATTACTATGATCAAGCTAATTTCTAACACGTCCAGGTTTGAGAGGCTCATTGCAAAGACCATGTCAAGGAGACCAGTAAATCTTTCACGGCGCATAGCTGATGGACGGAGTATACCATTTGTGGGCTCGATTCAGTCTAAATCTCATAGCTCCCCTTTACTGTCCATTGGACTCGTTGTTGTGGTGATTCCCTATGCATTTCTGTTATTTTTACGACAGAAAAGAAAGTTTAGCATCCTTAAGTTTATGCAATACTTTTATGCACATATTTGTTGCAAGTTGCAACATTGATGCATCAAATATCTCCTACAATGGCTCTTTCCCTGCTCCTTCCCGTTCTAATTCTTTCAACCTATATATTCCATTGCATTCATCACATCTTCAATATGTTGCATACTTTACCGAATTTGACCTTTGCAAATTTCAGGGTGCAATCCTCATCATTGGTTATGTTTATAGCAATTCAGGTTTGTAAATAATTTGTTGACTTAAATTACCATAGATTAAGAACATATAATTTTTAATGCAAAAGGGAATGATCTTGAATCTGTCTCCAACTATCCAACCTCATGCTTCAAATACTAATTGATATTGTAGACTCAATTCTTGGATCTAGTCATTTTGAGCTTGTATTTTCTGAACTCTCTTAAGGGGCAGATTTGCCTTTTTCAATAATTTTTATTCTCCCACAAGGCCACAAGAAGAGCACAAAGAAGTATGCAAATTCTCATCCTCTGGGGGTTAAAGAAAAATAAGACTATAAATAAAATATAGATAACGGCCTCAACCTCAAGCCATAAGCATGGAATAGTTCAATGAATAACACTTTTCCTTATGAGGAAGATTAGCAGCAGTCCAACAAGATGAGTTAAGTTTCTTTCCTTCTCTTTTAACACCCTCCTGTCTCTGTCTTGGAATCATACCAAATTAATGCTATCAATGAACCTTCCAGTTGCTCTAAAACCTTACTAAATTTAATAAATAATTGATTTATTTAACTTGGAATTGTGACATTATACAAGCCAAAAGCAGAGAATAACAAATTAATATACTGAAGCAAATGACT
>JANTPZ010115525.1:0-13872 GCA_025593235.1 Vachellia pachyceras
AAGGGTGTGAAATTTCTCATGGGGCTCCGGCGTTGAACATTTTCATCTTCTGTTCATTTAATCAATTATCTCCCTCCATCTAATTAATGAAACATTTTCTTATAAATCTTTCAAATATTTTTTCCATATACTTAATCATATACGGTACTACAATAATGAAATATTTATTACATTCTGATTATAATTTTTATTCACAGACACATATGAGTATGTATAAAGTTGTCTCCAATCAAACTAAACAGCCATAAGAGTTGAAATTAATTTGCCCAGCCATTGCTTTCATTTGACTTGAGCACCCCTCTCTCCATCCATATATTATAAAATAGATTTTCAAACTGTCCAAAACTCAGGTCTCTTAATATAAGGTACAATCTCTATCCGCCAAAGTTCATTTAGAAAAGTGAGACTTTGGAACATCAAAGTTATCACAGAGAGAGAGTGAGAGAGAGAGAGAGTGAGAGAGAAGGGGGCACAGAAGAGGAAGTGGAAGAAGACGACGCCGAGGAGAGATGGGAAGAGCTCCTTGCTGTGACAAAGCAAATGTGAAGAAGGGGCCATGGTCGCCAGAAGAAGACAACAAGCTGAAAGAGTACATAGAGAAGAACGGGACAGGAGGTAATTGGATCGCTCTTCCTCA
This sequence comes from Vachellia pachyceras, assembly GCA_025593235.1. Classification (NCBI taxonomy): domain Eukaryota; kingdom Viridiplantae; phylum Streptophyta; class Magnoliopsida; order Fabales; family Fabaceae; genus Vachellia; species Vachellia pachyceras. The sequence continues at coordinate 638 of JANTPZ010115525.1, forward strand.
GAAAGCAGGTAAAGACGCTTATATATAAATAAAGCTCTCGCCTTTTCTTATCAATTAAAATATCTCTACCCCTGTCTCTCTCCCACTGAAATCTCCCAATAACCTTGGTTTCTTTGATCTTTTCAGGTCTAAAAAGATGTGGGAAAAGTTGCAGATTGAGGTGGCTCAACTATCTGAGGCCCAACATTAAGCATGGTGAATTCTCCGATGAGGAAGACAGAATAATATGCACCCTCTATGCTAATATCGGAAGCAGGTACTATGAACTTTCAAACTTTGTTCTTTACTCTGGGCAGCAACAATATCTCACTGAGAATCATTTTTACCTTTTGCGTTCAGTTATATCAACTGCACAAGCTGGTGAAATGTTGATAAAAGCTATCTTCAAGGGGTAAAAAGAATTTATCAAAAAAAGGGGTAAAAAGAAAAGAACATACACAGTAGTAAACTAGGTTTCCCTCCTCATTCGGAAACCTTATAGCTATCTAGAACTATAACCTGCCTATATAAATATACATCTAGATAGTTCTTCCGCATGTTCGCCAAGTTAGATAGAACTAGCACACACCAACTGCATCCCCTTGCTTAAGTTGGGGTTTAATCATATTAAAGTTGTAAACTTGAAGTCTTGACAGTTTAAACGGGCTTCGTTTTTCTTCTAGAAAATTATTAGCTTGAATAAATAATAATATAAATTGCAGGTGGTCAATTATAGCAGCTCAGTTGCCTGGCAGGACAGATAATGATATTAAGAACTACTGGAACACCAAGCTCAAGAAGAAGCTAATGGGTTTGCTTCCTCCGTCTAGTAATCATCAGTTCAGGAGACCTCCAACATTATTTCAATCCTCTCATCATCATGATCAAAACCCACCATTTAGTACTGGTCAATCATCATACAGAGACTTTAGCTCTTATTATTACCCTAGCCCATCCTCAACTATATCCTTCACCGGTCTTGATCATTCTACTACTTCTGTTATGAATTCGACTTATAACACAACTTCATCGCCACCAACAAATTTTCCTTATCATTTTCAAAACCAAGAGGCCTCCTTGGTCGGTGTTGGTGGTCCAATGCAATACTACTACATGTTAGGAAGTGAAGGAAGTTGCAGCACTTCATCAGATGGAAGCTGCAGTCAAATCAGCCATGGAAGAGGAGACGTCAAACAAGAGATGGGTTTTCATTTTCATCATCAAAGCTACACCATGTCCAATGGTGGTGGTCATGGTGCGTTTGATCATCAGTTGAACAGGTTCATGCCCGGAGGTGAAAGTTGTATTAACCAGTGGACGACAGAGAAGCCTGCAAGTGGTGGGTACTTTGGGCAAACCCCATTAATGGATTATGGAATTGAAGAGATAAAGCAGATTATCAGCGGTAATAATAATGGGATGTTGTATTATAATATTGAGGAAAACAAGAGAGAAGAAGAAGAGAAGGGGATGATGTACTACTACTGATGAGTCTCTGAGCGAAACTGATGAGTGACTGGAAGTAGTAAAATCAGAAAGATATGATGGGGTAAGGGAGGATAGATTTCAGAAAAGACTTTGAGTTTCTGGGGTTCTGTGTGTGTGAGAGAGTGTGTATTGATGAAATCAAACATTTCTTATTACCGTGACAGTACATGGTAATGCCCTTTCCCTCGCTCTTTTATTTTTGTGTGTGTATCTCTCGAATCTGTGACCAAGACAATGATGTTAGATTTTTGTAACTACTCTCTTTTTAGCACAAACACCAAGCACAAATTACGTTCTGAAAACTATACACAACTGAGAAACTTTTCTCTGTTTTCTTTATTAACGCCTTTATTAATGGTACGAACTATAAAAGAGTGCTCAGAGAAAGAAACAAAACCGATTAGCCTGCTGCCCTCTTTCTTTCCCCACCCTGTACATTATTTTAGCATATTTCTGTCTAGTGCCTTGCTTTATTTAGTTGCGCACGTTAAATAAACTAGTGAGGGTGATGGTACACTAAGTAATCATTTTTATGAAGTAACTATAGTTTCGTTCACTAAAATCTAACAATTGTGGCGAGTCTGTTCTATTACTTCAATTAGTTAAGTATGTATGTGACAAAAAAATTACTGAATAAATCTTTTATGGTAGCTATACTAAAATTTGATTTCTTAATGAGCACGTAGATTGAACCTTTCGTTTAATAAGAGAAAAAAGCACGTCTTTTTCCCCCTTCATCAATGGTGTACTTGTATGGAGTACAAGAACCAGAAAAACAACAAAATCAAGAACCCTACGGAAGAATCTTATGGACCCAGTCAAGATCTTATCAATTGTTTGCCACAAATTTCAATATTAACTTAGATAATAAGCATAAAGCTAGCAGCTAAGGCAAGTAGCCAGTGACAAAATTTTGGAGTCTTGTGTGGAATTTCATGCAGGGAAAAATAACACTGTGACTTTATATGAAGAATAGCGAAGATGTTGTTAGAAAAATTGTGGTAATTAGTATTATTAACAATCAATTAGGCTCTCATTTTTTTTGGCAAACATCGTTTTATTTTGAACTGAGATTTAGCTGCTTCCAAGTCAATGTCATTACTGACTCTCATTATTCTTCCTACTATATTCAGTGTCTTTTTTCTTTCTGCATATACATGCTCAAGTCTGTGAGATATGTTCATTCCATATTTTAAATTATTCTGAAGTCCAGGAAATCTTCTTCAGAATCGATACAACTAAGGCCAAATCAACCGACTTCATTCTCATTCACTCTGTGCCAAACACACGGGTTTATTAATTCAACAAACGCGTCTCTCTTTCCATATTAGTGAAATTAATCAAACGTTTAAGAACTAAAAAACATGAACAATAATTCAAAAATAACAATCCAGGCAACCTCACTTGACATATGGCCAAAATCTATAAACAAATCTAAGCATACTAATATCCATGACTCGTCTAATTATTATTATTATTCTTGATTGTTTATTATTAGTATTTTTTGTCATTTGCGATAGCAATATGAAATATGCATTCATAGTTCATGAATTATATTGTGAAGCTTATTCTTCACATACATTAAAACACCACAAAAAACAGTCGAGCGTTGTTAAAACCATTTTAACGGATGTAAATTAAGCTTCTTTAAAGCCATTTGATATTTATTTATTACTATCAAACAATCAATATTCAGAGTTTTGTTTATATTCATCAGAGCTAAATTCAATGACCTATTTAAGGCTTATGATCAAATCCTTTAACTTTCCTTTGACTCATCTTGTGATTATGTTACAAAATTGTAAAAAATATTTTATATTCTGCATATAACATGAATTAAAATAACTTAATTTTTTTTTAAAAGAAGTCTTGCAAGTAGTTGAAAAAGAAAGCAAGACACAGAATATATTAGCTGTTTTTTTAGTGAACAAGAATAGCAAGCGATGTGGCGTTGAATAACGTGTTGGGTGTTAACCTTTCAGCTTACCGTGCAAAATCCAGGCCATTCTTAATAAAATTATTTAGATTACCAAAAAAAACAACTATTTAGAATGCCATTAAATCCTATGCTGTACTGTCATATTTTTTTCCCAAAAAAATGTACCTGGCTGTTCTTTGGTTATATAGAATAATGAAAATTATGCAGGTGATATTATAAAGTTTCATTTTTTTTGGGCTCTTCAGGGAATGTCTTTTCTTGTGAAGTGTAAAGGTCAAAAGGTATGGCCCAAGGTACAGTCTGACAGATTAAATACACGTATATAATAACCTTCACGCTTGTTTGGTCTAATCAATGATTAAGACTGTATTAGTTGTCAGCAAATATAGATGGATTACCAGAATAGTACACCCTTTAGATAATCGCCTCATAGGCATCGGACACTTTTCCTTTAAATATACATATTGTGTGTGTGAGAGTTTTCTTTTAAAAAAAACAGGGGAATCAGAAATTCAATCTTGGATCCGCCTATGAACTAATTAGTTCTTGCTATTAATTAGGCATGAATTTAAAATAAAAAATCCAGCTGTTGGACCATGATTGACCATTGTCTGCGACCTATAGTAGTCCTGGGTTTTTCTTGTTCGTGCCACATAATTTCAAACAGTTCATACAGTGCTTTCCATCTAGTATTGGGACAAGGATTGCTTCAGCGTCAACAACTATTCCTTTTTAATTATTTAATTAATTACCTTCTCACTAATCTACAGGTAGTCTGATGGGGTTAGAGGCGATGGTAGTATTTTATTAATCTGAAACTCTTGGCCCCTCTATTATTGTGAAATTATGAATTGCCCCACTTGTTTTATAAATATCAGTTGATGATGTTATCTATCATGCATTATCATATACAAATAACACAGTTTAAGTCTATCTTCATCTTCATCTCGTTTCTGTGACAACAGTTGACCGATAATTGCCATTCTATTCTAAATTCACTCTGAGAAATAGAGGGAAGTAAATAAGCGAGGAATAACTCACCAATAAAACGCGGTCTTGCTTCACTGCCAATAAGAAATCATATTATGACTATGAACAGAACAAACGTATATTCTAATTTATCTTTAATCACCCACCATCAAAGAATACGTCTTTTGGATTATTCACTCGAAGACGGAGTAGTCTAGAATAATATTTTAAAGAGTCTTAGCATATATACTACTTGTGATGGAGTTTGAAAATTGTATGTAGAGCCGACATGTAGGACTTTTAAATGTCATAATGGTGTTGGGCACCAACTTTTTACATGTTGCCTGGATCTTTCACATTCATTATGGAAGATATCGGAATAAACAAAGAGATGTGAAAAAGTTGAGAAGGATGTGAGCACTAAAGTGACAATGGCAGGTATGGACATAGCTTGCTAAGGCAAGAAATTAATCTGTGTTTAATTAGCGAGCACAATTATTTGTAGTTAAGAGATTATGGATTGGATTGGATTGGATTGGATTGGATGGAGGATGTTGAAGTCAAAAGCTGTTCAAGCATTGACTTTGGGAATGATTGGAGCACACTATGATATCAGGTATGGCAGAGGGAAGAAGGTATTGTGAACAGTTGAAAAGGCTTATGGTCAAATATGTCATAATCAGTTTTTCTTGGGACAGGTATTACACCTCCCATATTCTTGTCTCTTCTTCTCAGCTTTTGTCATAGACGACCACCTCATGATCTCCACCTCACATATACTGCACCTCTAATGCTACTATTGACACTTGTATCTTCTATTTTTAGATGCATTTTCTCGAATTTACAAGATAAGCATGGGACAAGCATGGATGAGTCAGGTTAAGTGGCACACGAGTTCATAGTCTTCTTTGTTGGTTTATTACTAGACTTGCAAAATGCAGAGAAAATTATAAAAACGCACGATTGAGAAGAGTGGGTAAAATTATGCCAAATATGCATTCTGTTTCAATACTTGTACTCTCTTTATGTTGCGTTTACAAGACTACTATTGGTAAAAAGAAACTTGATAAAAAAGGTTAGAGTGAGTACTTTTTTATTGGGTAAAAAAGTAAAGCGAGTATTTAACTCTCCAAACGTCATATGGATAATCGCAGATTCCAAATCAGAAATACAAGAGTGGCAATCTCTGGGAAGTACAGATTATACACCACGAAAAGAAGCTACACAAAACAATTGCTGCAGAAGCAATAATAGCCAAGCAGTAACCCTCGACTCCAGGAACGTATGAGAAAAGACAAGTTGAAACCCGATCCGTTAAAGCAGTCCTCCCCCTGCAACAAAGAACAGAAACTTTCAATCCAAACCGAAAAAATGTCATCCTTTTCTTTTATCTTTATAATCATCATCATCAACGTAGCAATAATATTCATAATATACTGACAGAAAAGGAAAACCAAATTGTCTACCTCAAGGTGGCATCTTAAGCAGCACCAGCAGTTACATCTCCAATTGTTTTTAGATCAAATATTTCAATCCAATAGCCATCTGGATCCTTTATAAATGCTATTCCTTTCATTTTCCCTGCACATTATTCCTCATATATTATTGAAATCCAAACAGATTAACACCATGAAGCCAATTGACCAGCCAACTAAATGAACAAGCACTAAGCAGCTTGTAACCATCATCTGGTTTCTTAACAAACTCAACTCCCAGGCTCTCAAATCTTTCACATGCCTTGTATGTGTCATCAACAGTAATGCCAATGTGTCCTGAAACAGACGAAGTTTAACACGGAATACTACCAGTAAATAACAGTAGTGAAAGAGCAACTATAGAGATTATCAGATCATGAAATTTAAGAAAGCAGGTAACCAAGAACGATTCACTCTATCCCTGTATTTTTTTTGGTAATGCAAACCAAAAAAAGTAGTAATCCTTAAATTTCTTCTTTCCTCCCCCTCTCTCTCCCTCTCTCTGTTTTTTTTTAATGAGGTTGACTGTGAGGCGCTTTTGTTCAGATATGCGTTTTAATGCATGTTTTACCAAGTTTACCAAGTGTAGGAATTTAAGCTGAAATGAATGGTGTATGATGTGACCAATAACAAGTCAAGAAATCCTTGAACTTCCAGTTCCCACCTTCACCAGCATCTAGGCAACATAAACATCGCATTAAATACGGCCTAGTAGTGCCTTCATAATCTTAAGACCAAGTTAATCATTGACTAAGTTAAATGCCCCCGTGAACTCATCTCTAAAAGATTGCTTGAGGAGACAAAAAATTGAATACTAGATGTCTACAACTTAAGCTGCTTCATTCGACACGTTTGCTGGAACATTGACCTCAAAGAATGCCAAATTCTGCATTAAATAACTTAAATGCCTCTGTGAACATTTGTACTCGCTGTTCAATTTTCCATTGGGCCAACAACCCCACAGCCTCGTCCATTTTCATTCTTCTCCCTTTCTTTTTCCTGACTTAAAATTCCAGCCAACCAAAGAGGGCCTAAGAGTTTGAGCCAAATCATACAAGCCCAGATATTTTAGAATTAGATAAACGTGTTACATACCAAAGCCACGAGGTTCTGAATTTCCATTGTGGTATCCTTTGAACTCTGGATCACTTTCAGTACCCCAATTGCTGTACAACGTTGTATTAATAGATGATTTAAAGGAACATTGAGATAAAAAGGAATGACAAAGTTAGATTCCCTACTGTGTCAGCTCTATTGTAGCCTTCTGAGCAAAAGTCCACACAGTTCTATCAACTGAATTGCTTGGAGTTGCTGCTGGATCCTACACCAAAAAACAGGTAATAAAAAGATCAGGAACATCTCCATAAAGTTAAAACTTGAAAATACAAATTACTTGTGAATTCTTCAACTGAATTTAGAGAATCCGTAGTGACAAGTGCTTAATTTCTTCTAAAAGAATAGATATTGCTGAACAAGCGCTGATAGAATTGTGTAGCATATGCATAACGCATTTTAATGAGCTACTTCATGCAGCCAGATAGTCACTACCTAACTGAAGGAGGAAAAGAGCATAGCAATATCTGTCTTACCTCATAGCCCAAGAAGTACATGCTAAACTTCATATCAGGAAAATCCAACCTCTTAAGCAACCTGAATCATTGAGAAATAGTATCAACATCCATGAAGTAACATTTCAGTCACTAGTGAAGAATTCAAATTAGTTCCAGGTTCGGTAGTAGTTAAGCATGTGATAGTTGCAGTTATATAAATCAGAAAACTGCAACACCTTCCACTTTAAACATCATTAAAACTCTGTAGAACATGGAATAAACATGCATAGGCAGTCTCGGCAAATAACTGCAAAATGGGAAGGTAAGTCAACTAAATACGTTCCCGAAGTATTTACACAAGAAGGACTAACCTTGGGTAAAGCTTGTTAGATCATACAGAGCTAAGGTATAAAACACCTCCATTTGTCAATTGCCACGATTTATCATGATTTTGAATGAAAAATCTGATAGCAAATAAACACTATTTACAGTTCATCTTACACAAAAGAGAAGAAATAAGCACACAGGGCTTCTCCTCTTGAGTATCAAAAGAGAAACACATACTTATGGTTCATTTCTACGATTAAAGGTAGTGATATTGATTAATGTCTACTTTCATGCATTAATAACCATTTCAGAAATTTTGTTCAACAGAATCACTTACGACATTCCCAATACGCGAGAGTAAAAATCAAGGCTGACTTTCGGGTCCTTGATTCTAAACATCTGCAATTGAGAGTTTAAAAAGGCATATTTAAAGTTATAACCGAAAACCGACGAAGTAAACACAGTCATACAGAAACTTGTGGTATGAATGGATAGATGCTCACAGTCTGCTGCATAAAGTACCCCTTGGTAGCTTCATGAGGGGATGCCTGAAGACCGGGGTTGTTAGCAGTTGACTCTTTCGGTTCCGCAGCCATTGAAATCAATCGGAATCCGCACTATTTCTGCAGGGAGGGGAAGTTCACACAGACATTAAGGCTTGGTTTGGTTGGGGGGAAGGGAATGGAATGGAATGGAAGGGAAAATGATCCCTCCTCTCATTTGGTATAAAAATTTGGAGGGAAGGAAAGCTCAAATTTGACCCCCTAATCTCTTCCCTCTCCTTATTTTGGATCCCTTCAAAATGGGTTTTTTTGGAGGGATCCAAAATATATTGACAAGTTTAACCTCAATTATTTTCTGATATTCCATAGATGCCCCCATCAACAGCACGCTTGTATTTGAGCTCCACAAGGTAGACGAAGCCTACGTCACCGGAGCTGAGTCGGTGGCGGTAGTGATGGAGGCGAAGCTTAGGCTCTGAAGGTCGTCAGCTAGATCCTCGAGCTTTGTTTCCATTGTGAATGTGGCCGGAAGGGCTTCAGCAATCATGGAGAGGAGATCGTCGTGAGTCAAATCCTTCCAACCGAGAAGAGCAGAGTTGGTGCGCAGGCTATCCATGGTGATGAGCCCTCTGTGTCAGTCCATAAGAAGCTGGAAGCGATTGCAAAGCTCAGAGAGGAGACCTTGGCCTCCCCTCCATAAAATTTCTGCTGGCTATTCCTGATGTCCGATCGACTTATTTCCCCGTACATGTTACAGGCGACCAAATCGTTACCTTCAGTCAAGTTGTTCTGGAAGCTATGAGGCATCTTGATGGAGCATATGCCCTTATTTTCAAAAGTTGTCATTATCAAAATGAGTTAATCGCTTGCAAGCGTGACAGCCCACTCCTCTTAGGTGTAAAAGTAAGCAAAAGTCTATTCGATTAGGTTTCGGCTTATAAAAACGTAGCAACAAATCTATACGAATAGTGATTTTCTGATGTCATTGTGTTTTGTTTTATAAAAAAAAACGTGGATGAAAGTGATTCATATAAAGGATAGAGAAGAGAGGAGGTTGAAGAACTTGTGAAATTTATGCTTTGATGAGATTAATTAGCGATTCATAGAACTTTTTTAATGAATTTTGGGGATTATTTGATAAGGAATTTATTTTAAGATTTGAGATTGCAATGAATGCCTTCATTAACGCGAGTGGATTCTTATTAAATGACATTAAAAGAATCACTGCCACTTAAATGGACCATCTCTCTCGTAACGACGACTATGTGCCTGTTTGAAAATCTTTTAGAAAGATGATTTTTTAGATTTTAAAATATATATATAAAAAAATTTATCCTAATTTATATATCACATAATTTAAACATATAAACCAAACAAATAAACATGGTTTATCGTTGACAATAGTTGCATATAAGGGCCTGTTCGGTTCAAAGAATAAGAGGGAAGGGAATGGAATGGAAGGCAAAATTTTTGTTTGGTTCGCACTGGAATAGAAAATAGGTTGATGGAAAAAATTTTGTTTGGTTGGGTTAAAATTGTAGGAAAGAGAGTAGAAAAATTGTATTAAATGACTATAATGCTCCTAATGGCAAATGTAAAATGTTTTTTTATAAATATATGTATTTATTTAAAAAAATCAACTTAATTATATTTAATATATAATATTTATTAATTATATATATTTATTATTAATTATATATATTTATATATATAATGTGACACTGTTCATTCTCACCCATTCGAATGGGGCACTGTTCACAAATGTGAACAGTGCTACATTCTCAGCGCATTCGAATGGGGGCTGAGGATGAGGCACTGTTCACAACGCGTCTTTCTCGTCTCCGTCATCTTCTTCAGTGACGTTTGCTTATTTGGCAACAGTTCAATGAATGTGGTGATGATGAAGAAGAGAAAAAGTGCGCAGACACTGACGACGGAGAAGACAGAGTAAGAGCAGGAGGACACCGATGACGATGGAGAAGACGGACTGGGGGAGTGAGAGCAATGGCGCGCAGGGGGTAACTTTGTCTTTTGCTGTCTTCCATCGCTCGAATGATTTTCCATCGGTGGGAAGAGCTTTTCATGCGTACGCTGAAAAATTACTTACCATTTTCCGTCACATTCCTTGAACCAAACGGCCGCCGCCGATGGAAAATCACGATTTTCCGTTTCTATCACTCATTTTGCAGCGAACCAAACGGGTCCTAAGTATCAATATCATTTTCAGAGATAACTTGATATATTAAAATACATACAAAAAAGAAGGCATAGACTTCAACGTCGACAGAGACGTACATGTGGATTTATTGTTTCCATGAGGCAACTCACGTGTAACTTGTAAAATCTTTTGGAGGAAGAAGTGACGGCGAAATTAAGCATTCGAGCGCTCTTGTTTGGTGTTCAACGATGCAGAGATCTGGTTATGGCCGCGATGGAATTTACAGGTCTCTCAGGCCCCCTCCCGTGATTCCCAGGGACGACAATCTCTCCCTCGTTTCGTTTCTCTTCAGAAATGTCGCCTCTTTCCCCACCAAACCTGCCTTGTTTGACGCTGATTCCTCACAAACTCTCTCCTTTGCTCAGCTCAAGTCACTGGTCGTGAAAGTCTCCCATGGCCTTCTACATCTGGGAATCAACAAAAACGACGTCGTCATCTTCTTTGCTCCCAACACCGTCCTCTACCCTGTCTGCTTCCTCGCCGTCACGGCCATTGGCGCCATAGCCTCCACCGCCAACCCTATCTACACGGTCCCGGAGATCTCCAAGCAAGTGAAAGATTGCAATCCCAAGCTCATGATTACCGTTCCTGAACTGTGGGACAAAGTGAAGGGCTTCAATCTCCCCTCGCTGATTTTGGATTCCCAAATCCCTTCCCCTGTCGCGCCAAATTCCAAGATTACGACCTTCGACGGACTGCTCGAGTTTGCCGGGTCGCCCACGGAATTTCCGGCATGTAGTGTCGAACAGAGAGATACGGCGGCGCTTTTGTATTCCTCCGGGACCACCGGGGTCAGTAAGGGAGTGATTCTCACGCACAAGAATTTCATAGCCGCAAAGGGTGGTGAGTTGGCTAGCGAGAGACACGATGCCTTTCCTGCGTTCTTCCGATGTTTCATATCTTCGGGCTCGCGGTCATTACGTACGCGCAGCTTCAGAGAGGCAATGCAGTCGTGTCTATGAAGAAATTTGACTTCGAAATTATGTTAAGGGCGGTTGAAAAGTATAGCGTGACTCGTTTGTGGGTTGTGCCTCCGATTATCCTTGCTCTGGCAAAGCAAAGGGTGGTGAAGAAGTATAATCTTTCGTCATTGAAGCAAATTGGTTCCGGAGCTGCTCCTCTGGGGAAAGAATTGATGGAAGAGTGCGCTAAGAATTTCCCTCAAGCTTGGATTTTGCAGGTAACTTCTATGTTGAGTGACTTTAATTCGAACAGGAAATTATAATATCATAAACTCGACATCTTTTGTAGATTTGTTGTTCTCAGATGAAAGCCTCTTGAGTTTTTAACTTAAAAAAACACTCAGCTATGCTTTGATTGAGTAACTAGAAAGAATACTCGTGGACATTTGATGAAACGGTCGTTGATATATTACATGAAACACAGTACAATTGACAATATTGCATCGTTGAAACAACCTGGTAAACGTTAATAGCGAAAGATGTGCAGTGGTTGATGAAATTCTCTGCGTGCTATGTCTTATTATTTTATCTGGGACTTGTTCTTGTGCTTTCAGGGCTATGGTATGACAGAAACTTGCGGGATTGTCTCTGTGGAGAATTCAAGAATGGGTATGCGTCATAGTGGTTCAGCAGGAATGCTTGTTTCAGGAGTTGAGGCTCAAATAATCAGTGTGGATTCGATGAAGCCCCTGCCTCCTCGTCAGTTGGGTGAGATATGGGTGCGGGGTCCTAATATGATGAAAGGTAGCCATGAATACCCTGTGACGTTTTTCTCTGGTTTTTCATTTGGTTTTGTGTGTTGGCAAACATTCCCACCCGAAGAGGGGGGAAATATCTTCGGGTGAAATATCAAAGCTGTTCACTTTCCCAGCATTTAAATCATGAATTTATTGAATTAGCCATGAGTAAGAGGGGTTTTTTCCTTCTGAAGGATTTCGGGCGTACCTGGAGATGCCGAATTATGAATCTGCAGATACCCACGCGGAATACGGATCACAAGTATGGATCCGAATATGAGACACAGCAAAAGCACCGAAGGTAAGAGGAGAGGAGATGAGAGGATTCTCTCTAAGAGAAAAGGGAAGGGAGAAAACTCGTTTTCTCTGTGTGTTATTTCTGCCGCCTTTGGGGAGCCACTTCCCCCCTCTTATAGCTTCCCACTAGGGTTTAGGTTTACGCATTTGACCTAGCCCATGGACTTGGGCCTAATCCATCAAGGGTGGCCCATATCCCAACACCTTCTTTCTCCAAAATCTGTCGTAGTGGTGAGAATCTGTTTTCTTTTGTTCCCCTACTAGAAACTTAATGGTTTTATTTTCAGCTGTTCAATTCTATTCTCATTTTGGATTTCTTGCTTTGTTGGCATTAATCTGTTGCATACCAGGAACACCTTTCCGGGTGGTAAATACTGAATAGCACTCTAAATGATAAGCATATATTTGTTTTGTGTTACAGTCTATTTCCTTGATGAAAGCCTTCAGGACTTTAAATAATTGCTGAATTATCACCAACTTAGAGGAAGGAAAACAGTGTTTATGAATGATGACATCTAAATTAAAAAAGACAAGTAAAGGATAAATAGAGAACATAGTATGAATTCATGGAAGAATGCCTGTGATGAATGTCTAAATGTGGAACTTCTGACTTTCCATTAAAATGCTAAGCTTTTCCCAGTAATTTCATGATGTGGTTCTGAGTGCCTCGCAACGACATTTGAATTTTTACAGGATGCTTTCAAATATCTTAGAGGAGATTGTTGTCATTGGTTTCTCACACACTTCCATTTGGACCGTAAGTTTGTTTCTGCTTGTTAGCATTCATTTTC
>JANTPZ010115528.1:0-13211 GCA_025593235.1 Vachellia pachyceras
TGAACAGTGCCACATTCTCAGCCCATTCGAATGGGTGAGAATGTGGCACTGTTCACATTTGTGAACAGTGTCACATTATATATAAATATGTATAATTAATAATAAATATATATAATTAATAAATATTATATAATTAAATATTATATAATAAATATAATTAAATTGATTTTTTAAATAAATACATATATTTATAAAAAAACATTTAACATTTGGCATTAGGGGCATTATAGTATTTTGATACAATTTTTCTACTCTCTTTCCTACAATTTTAACCCAATCAAACAAAAATTTTCCCATTAACCCGAACCAAATAAAAAATTTCCTTTCTATTCCATTTCATTTCATTCCCTTCCTTTCCCTTCCCTCTTATTCTTTGAACCAAACGGGCCCTAAGACTTTTAATCAGCGATGAATCAAGAAGCAATCATGCTTACGCTTTTGGGCACTTTTCCTGGAAATTTCCGCCTTGGAGTAATAATTTCCTAATTTATTTTCTATTGTCCCACATGCGTGATTCCATAGCTGAGAAGGGCTATTTCAATAATCACCCTAATGCATCTAGCTGTGAACCTGATCAGTCAAATCGTGATCCATCGAATAAAAATTAAATTAAATACAATACAGTAGCATTAATCTAACTCAATATCTACGTACAGTCTATATTTAATTTATATGTAATTTAATGTAATTAAGAAATTAATCAAGAATTAGCAAATGTGATTTTACTCTCTAATTAAATTAAATGAATGCATTTAAATTCGATAAAATGATATCCTAGATGACTAGATCCACTAACCATCTTTGTCCAATTTTAATATTAAGTTATTTTTTTAACTAAGCATAATGACTACTAAGAACCCTTGCTAATCAATAGTCCTAACTTTTTTATTTAATCTAAACCCATACTCAATTAATCAATTATAGACATTTTAGTACTTAACTCATGTTACATTTATAAAAGATTCTCCTTACCTTCAATTAATTCCTAGAAACCTAACAAATCAATTGATTTCAAGAGAATAAAGGAAAGCAATTGAATAACAAAAGTGCTATAATCCAATCACAATCCAAAATACCAATATAACACAAGTATCACAATCCATATTACATCAACATATCATAATCATCTTCCATATATAAATCATAAACTTTAGCAACATAGGATTACAATCTACTAATACAGAGATTGAAAAATGAAATTAAAGTTTAAAAAACTCTCCTAATTATTCAAGAATTCATGTTAACTTCGTCACCATTGAACATAGCAGCGTCAATGAATGTGGATGAATAGAGGCGTGGCGTGTGAGGTGTGCAAACGAAGCTTTGTGTGGCGACGTGTGAATAATGAGTGAAGGAATGATTGATGGGTAGCGGCCTGCTGTGGATCTTGAGGGAGGGAATGGCTAGCGGCGTCCTTGAACATCTGGAGGTAATGGAATATATATACCCCATCTGGAAACCTGGACCTTGCAACAGTGATGATGCTGTAAATTAATAAAATAATATAAAAAACAAAAAATAAATAAATAGATTTAAAAGTTTGGTTCTTCTCTGTATTTTTTTTATTTTTTCCAATTTCTTTCAAAAATATCCTTAATTGACTTTAATTTCATATAAGCATCATTAATTATAATTAAAACAATTAAACTTAATAAAAACTAAATAATAGCACCAAAATCTTCTAAAATACTACAAATCCAATTAATTCAGAATCATATTGGACCCAAAGACACGTATTTTTTGGCAAGTACTATTAGGTTATCCACTGATGAAAGAGAATCTTATTTGAAGCATTATCGGATACTAAATGTAGATATAACTCTTAATAGAAATTTAAATCTTAGTTCATCGTATTATAAGGAATTAGTTTTTTTTTCCCACTAGATGGTAGCACCGGCCACTAGTTGTCTTTATAAAAATTTTAATCAGTTTGAGTTAAGGTTCTCCATTTATAATTATTTCATTAAGAAATATAACTAGTTTCAAATTGTTGCCAAACATCATTGCCAAATTAGTGATCCATCATTGTTACATATATATGTTGTAAATATGGAGTGTGCGTGTATCAAAGGAAGAGTCCCATATTATTTGGGATTGGGGGTTCAAGTGAATATACAATAAATGTTATCTTGGACTACTAAATAAGCTATTGGAGACAAATCCGGTAATGAAAACAAATTAGTCACACTTGACACTCTAAAAATTGCTACCCTCTCTAATCCTTAAAATAAGAACCAGATAATTAAATTATTAAAATTAAAAATTAGTTAAGTTAATTATTTGTAACAAATACATGTTATTTTATTTCAAATATTACTTTTAATCATACGTATAATAATTTCATATTATGTGCAATCATTAAGATATTTTTTGAGAAATCATTAATTTAGGAGCAAAGTTAATTGAGCTTTTATATAATTATGATCGAAATAATTTTTATCCGTCTCTTATTTTTAGGATTGGAAGTAGTAACAATAGTAAAGACCATTAACATCAATATAAAATATACATTTATAATGAATCATATTTTATGGAAGTTCTTAATATAATAAAACTTGATATTTGGTATTTGCCCGTCAAATTAAGCAAACCATTCAGCATTATCTATCTTCCAATGACAAAATTATGGTGGCCAATAACATAGGCATCCATAAGCATAAAAAAGATAAATAAAAAAGAAAAGGATCTTAATTATGGGGTTAATGGATAATTTTCCTTAGGTTAAAGTGCATGCAACATTCAGAAATATTTTTTTAGACACATTGAGTAGCCTATTTTTTTTGTTGCCAGATCTGTGAAAGCAAACAGCAACACGTGGGACCCGTATCACATTTGCCAGATCTCCCTTTAGATTTGAGGATTTCTACATTGCTTATGAGAGTTCATGGGTATAACAATTCACCACAAAGAATTTAACTTTTTTTTTTGAGTGGAAAATTATGGGATTTCACCCCCCGGTATCCTACACCCTTTCGAGTGCAGACTAATCCGGGGTCGTCCCGGAGACGGGACTTCCCCCGGACTCGAACTCGCGTGGCATTGGACCACCCCCGAATTCAGGGCCATGGCCAAGTTGCTTACCACCAAACTACGAGCCCGAAGGCCAAAGAATTTAACTTTTTTTGTAAGCCTATGACATTCATTGTGCATAGTAGTGACTAATTCCCTTGCATCATAGACTTCCCAAAGACGTCTTAGTATTTGCAATGAGACCTTCTCCATATACATAGCCCGAGAATGAACCCCATGACTACATTTTTAAGCAACCCATCTAAGTACCAAATATGCTAGGCCTTGTGATTATTTAATTTTAAGATGCTAACAGTTCATCTTAGAACACACACACACACACATGTATATGTAAAGGTTTGAAATGATAGAGGAGGAAGATGTAGGGAGTAAGAGACCCAATACAAAAAACAAACAGCAAAACACATGATGGTGACCTTAAACACAATTTTACATCTTTCCATGTAAAAAACCAATGGAACAAATTGATTCACATTGTTAAATGAATTTTACAATATCAGTTACAATTCCATAAATAGTCCTATATCTTGTCTTAAATATAAGAGTTAATTAGTTTTTTTTAAAAGATTAAGGAAGTAAATTAATGAATTTATTTATCATTTTTGTCAAAAATTAATTTGTCTAATTTATAAATTGATATATAATTAAACGATACACATAGTTATCTGAAAAGGTACGTTATAATTAAGTAATTTATTTAAATTCTTTCATTAAAAAAGTCAATTGACTCTTGATTATATTAAAGACCAAAGTTGATATAAGGGAAAAAATGTTCCACCTAGGGTCAGTCTAAAGTTTAGGGACAAAATTATCAACATTTTGACACGAGGGGCTACTTTGGTCTAATAAATAATTTAAGTACTTCTCAAAAAATAGTACTACCTCATGGCATTTAGGAACTTCAAGATTCACCACCAAGTTATTTTTATTTGTCATATCAAGTGAAACTTCCATAACACTTCTTGAATTCTTGAAGGGATCGCTTAATGAGATGATTAAGCCGCGGAATGATTAGAAACAACTAAATAAATGTGATAAATCATCAATATATATCAGTCTAAAGGCATATTGTTCATAGCTCATAAAATCTATCTTAGACTATATAAATTTAAGGCCTACACTTTCATTTTAAGAAATATACAGAGAAATATGAGTGGAATAGAAAACACTTACAAATTGCAATTTAACTTATTGAATTGTGATCACTCATACATTTATAATTTATCTTACTACTAAGATATTTCCGTGTGTATCAAACTCAACAAGGACAAGAAATGTGATTAATTAATTCATATTATTTCTTTTTTCAATAATAAAAAGTTAATGAATGGGGTTCATTACAAAAAAATTTTTTATTCATGCGAATTCTCCAAATTCGCATGTATAAGATTCATGGAAATTTATTTTCCTACAGATTTGAAATCCGCAGGTAATTACCTACAGATTTTTCTGCAGATGCAATCTGCAATTAATCTGGGATATTTTTTTAAAAAAAATCTATGAATTTAATGGCATTTTCCAATATCTTACAAGCATCAGAAACGCACAAAATATACCATTTGCAAATTTCAAAGAATAATATACTAAAAATACATCAAACAAGTCTTACAACATATAAATCTATATAAAGAAACATAGTTTGTTAGGCACTCAAAAGAAACTCGTATAAAAGTGTTCTAACATGTCATAAATTCTAATCATCATGCTCATCATCGATAAGGGTGTTGTAAGTAAGTGAGTTGGGTTTGATTCCCTGAATGGCCATATCAGATAAAAGATAGTGAACTTTGTCAATTGCAAAAATGTATAGACATGGGGTAATGAGGATTGAATAAGTCTGGACATCTGGCTGGCAATCAGGAGTAATCTTCATCTCCTTAAGAATAGAGAATGCTCTGTCCAAGAGACCACTCCTGCTGTAGGCAGATAACAATGCATTGTACGCTTCACAGGACACAACAACCCTCATCAACCATTGCTTGAAAGAGCTCATCTCCCGACCTGATTTTTGGGCAATTTACTCCTTGTTTCTCCCTCTCTTCATCTTTTTCGGATTCGCATCCTTTCAAAACAGTATCTCCAAAATTCTTTGAACAGAACAACCAATCTTTGATTAGCACAACCAAAACTCAACTCCAATGATTTGACAGCAAATAAATTTAAAAAAATCTGCTGCGTTATACAATGAATAAGAGCTTTGAAAAAGAGAAAAAGAATGATGAATCAATTAATCAGAGCCTATATCTTCTAAGAATCATCTCTTGTTTCTATCATTGTCAGTGTCAAGATAACAGTGAAGGAATATTATCATTGGGGTGGTAATTGGAAGCTTGTCCTTTCATAAGCATAATGATGGCAGACAAGTAAAGGAATAAAGAGGCCCCTTGGGTTAAATGGAACCTGAGGAGGATCGGACAGATGATAAAGCAAAAAATATTTCTATTCTTTTCTTGTGGATGATATATTGGTGGCTTAATTAACAGAATTAGTCATGCTCCATTGGACTGGATAATTCTCATTTCACCACTGCATTAACATGTCGCCTTTTACCAAATTTTGAAATGGTTTAGCTGGTAGAGAGTAGTCATTTACGACTGATCTAAACAAGATTCAAGTATTCTAAGCTCCTGTCTTTCGATCAATATGGGAACTTATTTTTGGGTCCATAATTAAATATCTGTTGTGGGTGAAAAATTAGAAATTACTATGAAGGGGCTATACAATATTCTAAGCTCCTGTCTCACTGGAAATTTCACGCAACCTAATTGATTTAGGAACCAAGCAAGAAGAAATGCGAAGGAGGAGGAGGAAGACCTGTAGAGTAGAAACAAATATTCAGCCAAACAAGATCTGTTCTTGGCCCAGCTCCCGAAGTCTGAATTCGTCGTAGGCTCTGCCGGGGACGTGGTAGGTTCCATCGGGTCTAGTGACAACAAAGGCGAAGATGAGGAGGATGAGGAGGAGAGCAATGAGGAGGGCCATAGAGAAGAGATAAAGGGCAAGGAGGCCCTGCTTGTTCCAGTAAGCACCAATGAAGCCGGTCAGGGAGACGAGGGGCCAACGAAAGTTGGGGATGCACTCGTTGTCGGGGTTCTGGGCAAGCCAAATGCCGGCGGTAATGATGGGAATGGAGGCGAGAAAGGCGATGAAGTTGAGGACAGCGGTGATGTTGTTGCTCACTCCCATTTTTTTTTTTTCGGAGTTTGGATATGTAAAATTAGTACTTGAGGTTAGGAAGACGTAGAGGTAAAATGCGGCGGATAAAAATTTTGGAAATGAATTTTAAAAAGCTCCTTTTACCCGCGGATTTTGAATCTATAGGTATATTTACTTGCCAACTTTTTTCTGCAGGATTTCAAATCTACAAGAAAAATACCCGTGGAAAAGAATTTGCGACATATGATAATTTTTTACTAATGGTTCAGCCATATATATAGTGAAGATCAAACTGATGGAAAATATTGTTCTTGGTCTCTGTATATTTTACATAAGCATACAATGATCCACATGATACGGATTAGAATATGTGACAATAAAGATATATATGTTTGAAAGGATTAAATGAAGATCTAGACATTTCAAACATTACACGCACATTTTAGTGAGGTGTTTTATCTAATTCTCGTGCACAAGTGAAATAATCATATTTTATTAAGAGAAATTGTAGTATTTTAAGGGATTTTAATGCTATTTTTATATTTTTATTGATTTTAATTGCAGTAACTATGATTAATGATGATTATATGAAATTAAGGCCAACTAAAGGTATTTTTGAAAGAAATTGAAATTAAAAGATAAAATAAAAAAGGGGAAATTCAGTGTCAGAGAAGGATCAAACCATAAACCCATTTGTTTTATTTTATTTTATGGTTATTTTATATTATTATTTTTATTTCTAGTTTAGGTCATTATATATATATATATATAGCGCACACATACACCAAAATCCCTCGTACCATCAGACCTCACAGTTTTAAAACGTAGCCGCCACAATCCCTAATTCCGTTCACGCCACTACACGCCTGGAGAAGAGACCACCATTCCATCCATTTTCACAAGGCGCCGCTCACAAATCACTCATTCATTGACCACAAAGCACGCCGCCTGGAGCAATTTCATTCATCGCACGGCTCACGTTCACACACCTCTCCGGCCATCATCGTCTCTGTGCTGCTGCCCTGTTCTGTTGCTTCGACTTCGTTCATTCGTATTGCCGTCGCTTTCATTCACCTAGCTTCTTCGGTCACTGTTTGAAGATGATGACTGCAGTGTTTGGACTTTTGAAATTTCCCATGGCAATTAGTCGCTAGTTTCGTAATTTTCTAATTCAACATAACAGGAGTTTAAGTTTTCAAATGAGAGTTTTTAGTTATTTTAATTTTCTGTCCAATAATTATTTAATAATTTCTAGGTCTTAAGATAGTTTCTCTAATTATTGGAGATTACTGTGAATGAATTATTGTTTAGCAATTGATATTGGACTAATTAAAATTTTAATTTCAATTATAATGTTGTGGTATCGCATTTGTAAATCAGAAGTTTGGAAAATATTTGGTGACAATTCGAAGTGGCTCGGTTGTTAGATTAAAGCTTAATTCTAATTCTTAATGCATTATTTTAACTCCAATATCTATTAAAGTAATTATTGCCTGCATTGTTAAGTTGAAGGATTGATTATTATCATCTCATTTATTTGTGTTTCATTTATGTTTTTGTAATATCCTAAATCTTTTAAATCAAGATTTAATTAAGATTGAAGAAATAATTGAGTAAAAAATAATAATAAAATAAATAAAAAATGGGGCAGTATTGTAATTTTCTGAAACTTTGAGAGACTTTTCTATAATTTTCCCCTTGTCCATATGCTTCCACCGCCACTGTTAGCCTTATCTCATTAAAAAAAAAAAAAGAGGAGGCAGCCACGTATTGAGAGAAAGGCGGTGGGGGTATATATATACCCCCACAGTCTGCTTCACACACACAACACAACGCATCACGAGAGGGAGAGGGAAGGTGAGGGAGGGAGAGAGAAAGAGAGTGCTTTTAGAGATTATCAAGTTACAAGGTTATGTTTTTGGGATAATTTAGGTAAGTAAATTAATTTATTTTTAATATAATTTCTTCATGAAAGTTTCTATATATATTTTTCTCTATCTAACGGTAGAAATATTATATTGATTAGAGAATAATTTAGTATTTAGATTCTTATATTGTTGGAGTTTTATTTATAGAAGACTAGATAATAATAGATATACTTTCATAATCCTTTTCTATATAATCAGATTTATTTATTTGAGATCTAAGGTATTTTATGAATTTATTTTGTATAAAATTTTTAATAAATAGGGTATTTTGAGTTATGAAAAATTAAGTGAGAGATTTTATTTGAGATTATTGAAGATAATGAAGAATTTACGTAGGATTAAATATTTTAAATTAAGGTTTATGGAAATAATGGTGAATTTCTAATGATTTAGTTTTATTATAGATTGAAAATAGAATTCGGAATTTTAGTAAAATTAGAATATTTAGATCTTAAAAGGGATTTAAGATATCTGAGGATTTCGTAAATATCTAGGGCTTTTATTAAATGAAAATATATGATAAAGTATTAAAGAAAATAAACTAATGTGTGGTAATGCATAATTGTGTAGTCTAATTGTAGAAGTTGCTGGTGTGGACACTGGATTTTGCTATTGTCATAACATTTCCTTGTTGGACAAGAGGTAACTGCTTTCTACTTATTATGCATACTTGTGACATGTCTAGTGAGTGATTTTGAATTGATTGTGATGAAAATAATATTATTTGATAAACTTTGTGTTGATAATATTGAGAATATATTGTGTAGTTTGGAGTTAAAAATTGAATATGTTATAATGGCAACGTTTGCATATGGTTGTGATATATGTTCTCTTAACTTGATAGAAAACCCTGAGTTTCAAACTATTAATTGAAACATGCCAATAACTATTAATGCGTGATTACATATTGATGATAAATTGTGGATATTCCTTTTCTTGAATGTTATAAAGAGATAATTGTGATATTGGGAGGGGAGGATGTGGTTATTGATGGGAGATTTATTAAAGAGGAAATAAGGGGGTGAATATTCAGCATGCCAAAGAGGAAATAAGGTTGGAGGACTTCCGAGTCTGATTACCGGAAGATCCTATGCCCATTGTGATGAGGGCTTATGACACCCCTGTGATGTGAAAGGGGGAACCCATGATCCGGTCTTGTGCTCTGTAGTACTTGGCCAGTCCACATCACTTACCGGTGAGCTCGTTGAATTGTACTACCAGTAACATGGGATAGTACTAACCCATGGATTCAGTCAGAGGAATTAAGGCTGGGGAGAAATAAGGGTGAAAATAGAGAAAGATAATAAAACCATGTCTAATGATTTCCTGTACGATTTCGTGATGATGCAAGTTTGAATCCATGTGATTACGAATATATATAAATATGTGTGATGATGTGGAAAAACGGTTACATGGATGATTCGATTGATCTTGATTATACTGGTATTGATATACTTGAATTCTGTGAAATGTGAATGGAGATGCTTATGAACTATTAGGAAAGTCTAGTACTGCTTGTGAAACTGTTTTTCCTATCAATTAATTCTTTATCTCTCATCGACACTCGCTCGTATGCCTTTTAAGTAGAAATGCTGGTTACTGGGACTTTTGTCTCATTCTATCGAATTAACATCTTTTCAGGTGATAGTTGTCATGCTGAATAATCAAGGAGAGTTGTGAGGCTGCAAGATATTCCTAAGTATCTATGTATGGCCTCTTTTATTTATGTGTTGACTGCTGTATATTGCCATCTATAGGGATCATTTTTGCAAAACATGTATTTTTGCGTAAATTTAGAAATTTTAAAATATAATGAATCAGAGTTGCACATCAGAAGCCGAAACTTTATATTCCTGCTAGATTTAAGTAAGTTATTAAAAATTGATTATACTTTGATCAGTAACTTGAAATGAGTTAAGTTTTAATATTTAAGTGGGGTTTTACAGTTTTGCTTACCAAAATTCATTTCAATTATTTTCATAAAAAAATCAAAAAGAAGTATTTTAATTTCAGTTTAATTCATAACATTTATTCAGAAAATTTCTCAAATTAATTTTTAGTTTAGGTTACTCGCATTCAATTATTAGGAATTAATTTTGCTATTTTTCGGCACCTCAAAGTAAACACGACCCGAATTGGTTCTTATTACATTAATTCGGTTAAATTATTTTTGACGCAGATCTAAGACGACTAACGGTCCGTCCGTCAACAAGTTTGGTTTAATACATTATGAATGTGTAAAATTAATTTTAAAAATATAGATAATTCCTCATCAATAATGATCTATTCTTTTAAGTATATGCATTGCCTAAGTTACAGCACAATCACTATGGGCTGTTTAAATAAATTATTAATAATTGACTTAATACTTTACTTAACTAAGAGGAACAACCCTAGAAGGTTCTTTCGCATCGCTATAAATATATATTCACTCACATCACATTACCCCTCAAAATATCAAACAAGAGTTCCTGCAATAGCATCCTGAAAGCAAAGAACATATAAAGCCATTCCTCCATAAGGTAAAATAACTGTCTTATAGCTTCTTCCTCTATTTATTTACAGATACTTCACCTTCTTCTACTGTAAATGGTATCTGTATTGCCCATGTGTTTACAGGAGAACTTCTTTTAATAATTCTCAAATACATATTTTCGTTTCATTATACTTCTTCTTCTCTTTCTGGGCTGTGCCTTTGTGATTTCATCAAAGATGTCGGCAACTCATTTTCAAATATGACTCAGATCTTTCGAGTCTGATCCTTTTTCTGCACATACAGTTCAAGAATCGTAATTTTAATCATATTCATTTCCAAGAAAACTAACTCGATCGATTCCACAAACTGGTTCTAAGTAAGTTCTACCAGGGGAAATTTTCCTGTTGCAGTCGGAAGTCCAGGTATGGAGGATTATTATTGAAATTACACAGATTTCAAGTCTGAAGGAAATAAATATGTTTTTATATCTATAGTAAATATTCTTTTTTCATATATCCTTTGTACATTTTTTAAAAAGAAAACTTTGGAGGAATGGCTCTTCAGCCACAAAGATAGAACTGCATAACGATCAACGACTGAAATCATTTGTTTGGTGAATTTATTAATTAGTGGGGCCAAAACGCAAAGTTTTTTCCTGGAACAGTTTCACACAATACCCTTTCATTTATTCTTGGTTGAAAAAAAAAGTAACATAGTTTGTCATAGTATATAGTTGCGCCAAACAAAATGTAATTCCTTCTGTCTTAAATATAAGTTTTTCAATTAATTTATAAATTTTAAAAATAAGTGGGTAAGTCATTTTTTTTGTAATTAATTTGCAACGACTTAATTTATAATGCTTTTTTCAAAAATAAATTTTAATAATTAAAATAAAATGTGCAGGATAAAAAGCCCCAATCAATAGGGGTCTTATATTTTTTCGGGGCAAAAAAATAGGGGTCTTATATGAATACAAGCGGAAACGAGAGGAAAGGAGATGTTGTATTTAAGGCCAAAGCAAAACTCTTAAATGAACTATATATAACTGGGACCCCTTTGTGTGTGTCTGTTTATATGTATATATAATCCATTATCATTGCAGTTTTTATGTATATATAATCCTATTTTTTCAAAACTAAATTGATAGAAACTTCACATGCTGATGCTGAACGTGTGTATAACGAAGTGTTAATTAATTAATGTGTATACATTTGCAGATAAAATGCCTGCGTCAAATGGTGATGCAATGAATCCTCCTGAAACTGAAAGACCTCAACTACGGAGGGTTGCATCAGCAGATTTTAAAAGGCCTTCCCTTGACTTTTTAGAGGAAACAAGTAATTTATACACTATCTCCATTCTATAATGTCTAATATAACGCTAATAAGTTCAATTATTTTGTTACACCTTATGATTTTCCTATAATATAAACAAAAAAAAACATTAAACTATGTAGTTGTGTGACACCTCCTATTTTCCTCTATTCTCATATTATAGATCACTTATGAATTACTCTTGGGCCTTAGATATCAAAGATTTGCCCAAAATTGTGAACTAAAATTTTTAAAAATGGAAAAGACACTGGTACTGTTCACTGTACCATTTTCCAGTTTTCTGGCCAAACTTTAAAAAATCATAATTAATTCTAGAAAAATTAAAACTGAGTGATTCAAATTTCTAAATTTTTCTTATTAAGTGAACTATAGGGGAAAAATACTCATGGGTTCCAATTCTTGCCCATTTGATACAGTTTATTGAAAAATCACATGCTGTCCGAAATGGTTCACTCCAGTCTTCCAGATTTTACCTCAATCTTTGGAAAACCATATCTCTCAAATACACATCCAAATTTCGCAAACTTTATACCATTTTAAAGCTTATGATGTGTAGTTTCTGAATGGAAAATTTAAGCCCATTTGGAACTCGTTTGCTAATTTTAAATGTCACTTGAAACAGATTCATTTTCAGGGCCTTTGGAACCCCTTTAGCTTTGAAAACCAATTTTCTTAAAAATTCTCCAAAACCTCTTTTTGGTTCCTTACTTACCTCTTATATGCATGATCATTCCCTTGTCCTTCCTTGTTAGTTTTAGTCCATTTTTAGGCATGCATCATCACACATTCACATAGTACCTTGAGTAGAGGTTTATGTTACAACATAACAACAACTTCAAGAAAGCTAATAACTCAAATATTTACATAAAACCATGCAAGCAAAACATCATCTTCAAGCATCAATAATCTTTTCCTTACCCATGCTTGAGCTTACACCCACATGGTTAGTGGGTGGGGGATGAGATTTGGGAATCCCAATAGCAAAACCACATAATCATAACATAGTGAATGTGCATACATGACTTTATGGCATGTGTATGAATACATAAACATGTGACACATTAAACTTCACTTTAGCATGCATATGGCCATAGCACAAAAGTCACATTTCATACACAAATCATGCACTTTGCTCATCATAAAAGTTCATGTAACATTCACAAATCATTTTCTTAAACATAGAAGGAGATTAGTAGTTTTGCTACCTCAAGATCTTAGCTTTCTTTAATCCAACTTCCAAAGTGTTCTTGGTCCTTTTTCAAGATGCTCTTGGGACCTCTTAAACTC
>JANTPZ010115531.1:0-15385 GCA_025593235.1 Vachellia pachyceras
AGAAAATTAAGGAAGTTAAATAAATAATTTAATTATAACACATGTCACATGATCTTTCTAAAATACTTATATCTAACATTAGATTATATATATATATAAGTTAAAAAATTATTTTACAAAATGATAAATATGATAAAAAAAATTAAAAATATCTTACTCTAAGATCAAAATTCACTTCCAAACTACTCCATTCGATTATTCATAAGGCACCAACCAATTCTTTTATCCTAAATATTTTTTTGGGAGAATGACCCTCAGGTCCCAAGTAAGACACTTAAATACAAAATGGTCCCAAACATTTGCATTAAATACAAAATGGTCGCAAAGATTTACAAAATTACAAAATGATCCCAAAGCTGTTGAGGTTGTAAATGAAGGCTGCTGAGATTGTAAATGAAGACTGCTGAGGTTGTTAAAGGTTATTTGTCATTAACAACATCAGCGGCCTTCATTTACAATCTCAGAAGCCTTCATTTACAACTTAGCAGCTTTGGGACCAATTACCATAAGGTCCCAGAAATAGCTGCTGAGGTTGTAAATGAAGGCTTCTGAGGTTGTAAATGGAGGCTGGTGAGGTTGTTAAAGGTTGTTTGTCATTAACATGGTCCCAAAGCTGCTGAGGTTGTAAATGAAGGCTTCTGAGGTTGTAAATGGAGGCTGGTGATGTTGTAAATGAATGCTGCTGAGGTTGTTAATGATAAATAACCTTTAACAACCTCAGCAGCCCTTCATTTACAACCTCACAAGCCTTCATTTATAAGCTCAGCAGCTTTAGGATCATTTTGTAATTTTGTAAATCTTTGGGACCATTTTATATTTAATACAAATGTTTGGGATCATTTTATATTTAAGTGTCTTACTTGAGACTTGTTTGTTATTTTCGCTATTTTTTTCCCACTCTAGAGAAGACTCCTCAAAGTCCACATCAGAAGGGAGGTAAAGTTGAAAAGATTAAAATATTGATATGATATTGCTTATAAATCATTTTCAACACGTTTGACATGAATCAAGAATAATCTCATTAATACTGCATTAAATTCAATAACTTTTCAATTTTGCCCATATTTAATGTCTACTAAAACACATGAGAGTAAAATTAGCGCATAATAAATGAAGGGTAAAATTACATATTTGTATAAAAAATTAATGAAGTGACTTGTAAATATAACTAAATAAAACATTGTTTCTTTACCCTATATAAATAGAGCTAAAGGAATGACTTAACTAATTTTTATTAAAAAATAGTATTTTGGTCCATCAACTTTTAACCCGGTTGTAACTCAATCTTGAACTTTGACTTTGTGTCACTATATTTTTTTTAAAATATAGGGATTAACTTATAAAATGGTTAAAATTACATAGACTGAATTGCAGTGAGTCAAAATTTAGAGACTGGATTACAACTTAACCAAAACTACAGCGACCAAATTGTATCGAGTCAAAATTCAAAAACTGAATCACATTTAAATCAAAAGTTGAGTGACAAAAACATTAATTTTCCCATTCATTGAAAAAAAAGGATTAATTTTCCCTTTTTTTCTTTAATCCGTGATAATTGATAGATGGTGTTTTATAATTAGTGGAGGGGTAAGAAAGAGATATCCTCTACATAAAAGTGTCATTATCCTTATTACTTGGTCTTAAAGTGTCATTGCACCCCATACATTTATTCTCCTAATACATAGAGAGTGTCATTGCACCCCATACATTTATTCTCCTAATACATAGAGATAGCTTTAACCCTCCACGTCACCACCCTCCTTTATTAAAATTGCAAAGGTGAAGAAAGATAACACGTGAGCATCATGACGTAAGCATAATGGCCCGACGCGACACTGAAAGGTCGCTGTCAGCCCATTGGCCAAAAAAAAACAAATTCAAAGAGTTTTTTATAAAAAAATTAAATAGTGCTACAGTACTGTGCCATACAGTACATGCACCTCACCGTCGTTGACACGTGTCAACCATTAATCTTTTCCCTTGACTCCAAAATTTTCTTCTTCTTGGTGTAAAACTAATAAAAGTTTGAATTTGGAGATTTACTGTAATTAGGATATTCCTTTAAATTTAAAAAATCTTACAAAATTATTTATAAATAATCTATTAATAAAATTTTCATATATTTAAATTTACGATTTAATAGATTTAACAGATTGTGAGTGGATTCCTAGTAATGCCCTATTTGGTACGGTGAAAATGGAAGGGTGGAAATGGAATTAGAATTGAATTCCATGATGTTGGCATGTTTGGTATGATAGAATTACAATTCCATATGGAATTCAATTCCACCTAAATACCCAATTTCAATTCCATACCCAAATATATGGAATTCATTTGGGTTCCATGGAGTCCAACTTTTTTGGACCAAAATATCCTCACTTATGTAAAATAGTCTTTTTTTGTTACATTTAAAAAAAATCAACATTCATAAAAAAAGATATAGATTCCATCTTCATTTTCATGACATACTAAAGATAATTTTAAATCTTATATCTATATTCATATTTATATTTATATCTATTTTTATTTTTATCAAAATCAATTCTACGCATCAAACCAGCCATAAATAAATCAACATCTATCTTTTCCGCCGAAGTGTGTGGAAAGAGAAATTTGCAAGTTGCGAATTAGGTGAGGTGGGCCCTACCGCCGGACATGGAGCTTGATGACCCATGCTCCTGCCACTGTTTCCTTGGACCACGTGGCTGACACGCACTCCATGTCCTCCATCATTGCCGCCGGACATCGTTTCCTTGACTTTTCCGCCTCTCGATTGACAGTGGGGGTTTCATGTCAACGTTCACCCTTGGGCCGTTGGATCTGTCTGCAGCCATCATGATCAACCGCTCTCAAATTCTTCATTTGTAAGGTGTTCCATTCTATTTTAAATATAAAAACTTTATTTTAATTATAAATGTAAAATATCAGTTCACTCCTAACTACTCTTTATAAACATATGTATTTTTCTACTAGGGGTAATCATTTTTAAAGCATTATCAAATATTAGATGTGAGTACTCTCTCTACAATAATTCAAACTATAGTTTACCGTATCACGAGTGATCTTCTCATTTAACTAGGTCCAATCTCGTCTGGTAACTAAATTATTTATTAGCAGATACGGCTACTCTTGGTTTTTTTTACCTGAACTGAATTCAAATCTCAATTTATTTTATAAGATATATTGTTATTTCTCTCAAATTGATCTACCCAAATTATAAATTAATATACTACTATGATTCAGTATTACATAAGGATAGTTGTTATTTAAGGATTCAGGATTATTTGTTTTATATTATGAACATGAGTGAGTAAGTCAATACTACTAAAGAAATAAATATTATTTTCTTATATTTATATACAATCGGAAATAGATCGTGTATATATGTGTGTCTATATATATATAGTTATGACCAGGGATTGTGTGTGTGTGTAAACTATAAGACATAATGTATTTTTGCATGTCCCATATATATATATATATCATAATACAGCTAATGACATGTGAAGCGACCTCGACAAACACTAGAGCTTATCTCTTTGAACCGCTTCCTTTTTTTTTTAAAAAAAAAGAAAAATAGTATAGGGATAGGGACTACCGTACAAAAGGATAATCAATAAAATTGCTGCGTATGGTATTACCTTTAAAAGTTTTTTCAATGTGTATATTTGGAATAACGTTACGGCTTTCGAGGTGATTTTATAGATCTCGAGATAATTTTTTACAAATTTTAATATATTTTATCTTAACTTACGTGCACCTTTAGGAAAAATAAGTTCCCAAATAAGCACAATATTACATTAGCAATAGTGTCCCATCTAAATGAAAAATTAATATAACTATTAACATTTTTAACAGTAAACCTAATATTGCTTCATTTTAACACTTATAAAACAATTGTTTCTAAAAAGCTTTGGAGACAATTTGTTTACAAGGAAATTAAAGACTTTCGAAGCAGATTTATATCTTAACCTTAAAAAAAAAATATAACTTTATAGGTGAGATCAACGTACACCTCCCACTTCGGAAGCACTGTCTATTACAAGGTTATTGAACTCTTTTGGAACCACTATCCAAAGCTGCTCCTTTGGGGTTGATTTGGGTTTTTCCAATCGAGACTTCATAATGACTAGTGTGTGCATGAACACATAATTTTAAATTTATATATAAGGCCCTTAAGATAGTTATTGAATACGATGTATTCTAAATAATATATTCGAAGCAGAAGTTATACATAATAGACTATAATAAACTTGTTTGGCTTCTCGTTTTTAAAAACTAAACGCACGGTTCACAATATTTTTTCGTAAAATGAGATAATCTCCTTCACATATCTACCTCAATTTACATAAAAGTACTTCTCTATCACATTTATAGACAGACGCAGTAACAACACAAACCAATATAACATCTTTTACATATTTATTATTTTTCAACTAATTGTAAAAATTTCTCTCACTCATCATCTTATCTTATAAAAAGGGACGGATGGAGTTGGAAATAAATCTTTTTCACGAATCAAGAACAATAAGAAGCAAATACGTGGAGGTTATCGTATTGGTAAATCAAGTGAGACAGATTAAAATAAAAATATATTATAAATAAAGATACGAAAAGATTTAGAGATCAAATCTAGAAACATAGTGATTAAAAAAATATTGGGAGCATCTTTTACCCATAAACTTGAGGGAAAGTGAGGTGTGAAGATTGGGGATTGTCATGCAGTTCAAATCATTGAAGCTACGTGTCAGCTTCCCGATTCCCGATGTCTGTCCGACACGTGGCGTCCCCACCCAGCTTATCCATCTCGCGACACGTGTTGCCCCACAGACAACTTTGTTTGAAAGCGATCCCAACGAGAGACAATATGTGCAGTGAAAAATAACGTCATTCACCTCCACGTGTCCACCATCATCTCTCAGGGCTATTCTCGGAATACAATTATTACTATGTTTCTGTTTGATGTAGAGCCCAAATGTATGTTCAACACTATTTTTTTGTAAAATGAGATAATTTCCTTCACATATTTATCTCGACTTATATAAAGTACTTCTTTATCGTATTTTTAAATAAACCTTTTATTCTTCTCCTTTAACTCATTCAGCCTTTCCAATTCCTCACCCCAACGTCCATCTTCTTTTTATTTGCTAGTTTTTATTTAATACTCCCATCTTATTTATATTGTAGAAAACCATTTTATCATATTCATAAATTATATCGTTAATTCTTATTATGTGAATGTATGATTTTTCTCTTCATTTATTTGTTCAAATGAGTCTCACATGTTACAACGAATATTAAATAGAGGCAAGGTTATAAGGTTGTCAATTTTTTTTAATAAAAAACTGGATATCATTCAAACAACTTCAGCGCAATATGATAAAAGTCAGATAAACACATTATCTCCCTCCCGCACCCCTTCCTTTAAATCAAAAGGGGATGGTCATAATAACAAAAGTTGCCCTCCAAGCTTGAGCCATTTTCGCTAACCTGTCTGCTAGAAAATTGTTCTCCCTCTTAGTATGTTGAACAACAATGTTCCACTTCCTAAAGATTATGTGTCGTCTGTGACATCCTTGAAAGGATGATTGTTAACACAACCCTGAGAAATTAGGTTGATAGCCTCAATACAATCAGTGCTAACTATGACATGGTTGTCAAATTTCAAAATCTAATTAATGAAATTTCAAGTTTTACTTGATCTGTCAGAAATACATTGAAAATAATTTATTAATAGGAAAAGTATAAAATGTATTTCAATTTTTTTATCATATTTATAAATTATATCATTAAATTTTTATATGAATATATAATTTTACCTCAAATTATTATTATGTTGTTGACTTTACTCTCATTGACTATAATTTATATTACATAAAAATAGTTAAAAATTTGTTAAATTTTAATATAGAGTTGATCAAATTTAATGTTTTTATCAACTTGTATGATAACATGTCAAAAGTAACTTATCATTTATAAATATTAAATAATTATATTAAATTAGTTATTTATAATAAATAAATATTGATTTTTTCTATATATATTCTTTTAATAATATGCATTGGAACCATTATTAAACAGCTAATAGATGCTTTTTAAGATAAAAATTCTTAATTTTAAAAATAAAGTAAATTAAAATTCTATATTTAAAATCGACTTTGATTTAGTGTTTGTTTGGATCTTGCAGGTTACACATCAATTGAAATAAACCTTTTCTTATATGCATATCTCTACATATGTAGAATCATTTGGATTACCAACAGGGGTGAGCAAAAAAGCCCGCCCCGCCCAGCCCATAACCCGTCACTATTTAACCCGTTAAACCCCGTCCGTTTTAAACCAGTGACAGGCGGGTCCAAAACGGGCTGGTGGTAAGCTAAACGGGGCGGGACATGGGTTCACCCACGGGGAGCCCGTGCCCCGCCCGTAGTAGTTTTACCCATTAAAAAAATCAATTGCCTTAAGCGGACATGGCACTTGACACGACGGGACGGATAGAGTGAGGCAGAGACTATCTTCACGCCTCTGCCTTCAGACTTCAGCGGTTCAGCCCTTCCCTTCACGCCTTCATCAGTAACGTTCTCTCTCTTTCTCTTTCACTCTTCACACACCGATGCCTCAGTCCTCAAAGGCTCAGATCTCTGTTCCCTCCTCCCTCAGCTCTCGGCGTCTCAATCTCTCTCAGTGGCCAGTGCCCTAGCCCCCGTCGCCGTCGATGATTTCTCCAACTCCAGTCCCCAACACTCGACTCAATTGCAGCACCAGTCCCTGATCGATTCCATCTCCAACCTCCAGGTATCTCCGATTCTCCGTCGCATCGCACGATTCTAATCCACTCATAGCCCCTTTCTCTTCCTCCTTGCCCTAGCCTCGTCGGGCGTCCGTCGTCGCCTCGTCTCCAAGCTCTAACTCTAGTACTCCACTCGTAGCCCCCATCACGGTCCAGCCAATGCCTAGCCCCAGCTCTAGCCGTGCCTCAGCGTCCGTCATCGGCGTCACCTCCAAGCTCCAACTCAATTGTGTCACTATGGCAAGTTTTCAATTGTGTCCAAAGCTTCTAAGTCATGAAATTTGTTGCATGGTTTCATTTTGATTTGTGGCTAGCAACTCTATGCTTCTGTGCTGAGCTTGTTTGATTGCTCATCCTTTCTTGATTTGGTTTGGTTAGTTTGCCATGTATATGTATGTGCGAACCCTCAAATGTCCAGTGGGCGTGGGGGTGCTGGTATGGGGTAAACCTGTTACCCGTATCAACCGTCCGTTTTGATCTGTACCCGTTTGTACGGGTCAAAACGGGTTTAACCATGGGTACGGGCTGCCCTGTACACGTGGGATCCTACACGGGCGGGGCACAGGTTACCCCACTGGGCAGCCCCGCCCGCCCAATACTCTCCCTTAATTACCAAAATAGTCAGTTACTGTGTACAAGTTTAGGAACGCAGTAGAGAAGTATTTTTACGTAAGTTAAAATAAATATGTAAAGGAGATTATCTCGTTTTATAAAAAAATTCTGATAAATATGCTTTTAGCTTCCCAAAACGTGAAGCCAAACAAGTACTGTGTGTTAGCGAGTGATTACTTTTTTTTTTTCGCCGTTATTTCCCTATCTTTTCTAATCCTAAAGTGTGACACGTACAGCCTGCTCTGGCTGGTGCAGCTTCCCTTTATGTGCGTGAAAAAAAGAAATTGAAAAACCACTGACTTGTTTTTTTTTAATTTTTTTGTTGGGATCGCTTCCTGTTTTACTTGAACATTATTCATTCGGGTTTTGATTTAGATTTTTTTGTTACTCTTCCTCTCTTCCCCTTCCACGGGTTGATATCGCCTCTTGCTTTGGATTGGGTTGGGGCTCGGCGTTTCCGATGGATTCTCTTGGCTGTTTCCGAGCGATGTTGAAGGATGATTAGTAGCAGAACTGCTAGCTACTAAATCTCTACATTTTTCTGGTTTTTTGGTGAAATATGAGCCAAGATAACGAAGAGAGAAGAAGAAGAAAAGCAATAATGGAGACTCTATCTTTGCAAATAGATAAATATCCGAGGGATCTGCTCCGGACATTCATGTCCAGGGATGATAATACTCAACAATCCGAAAGCACCACGGAGCCTGAGGGTGATTCGGAGGAGATTGAGCTGAATCTTGGACTTTCGCTGGGCGGTCGATTCGGTATTGATAAGCATGCTAAGAAGCTAGGGCGATCATCGTCTATCGTCGGAACAATGCCTCTCGTGAGAGAGAACGAGTCCACAACTCCGCCAACGCCGTCGTATCCGACAACTCTTTTGAGGACATCTTCGCTTCCGACCGAGACGGAGGAGGAGTGGAGGAAGAGGAAGGAGTTGCAGATGTTGAGGCGAATGGAGGCGAAGAGAAGACGGTCGGAGAAGCAGAGGAGCCTTCGGACGGAGAGAGACGATGGCGGCGAAGGAAGGACTGAAACGGAGGGCCCAAAGGGAAGTAATTGGGCCTTTGGGCTTCCCAGCTGGGCTGCGCCAGCGCCAAGGCAAGTGGTTCTTAGTGATGTGTTGGCCCAAGGAAGAAGCTCGTCGTCGGGAATGACAGAAATGGAGGGCAAACCATTTCAAGGTAAAATTTCTTCTTTAAATTTTAAGGTTACTACTTTATACTTGTTTTCTTAATTTGTTGGTTTTGTTTTTTGGGATTGTGCTTTCTTATGGTGTGGATGGTCTTTATAAATAAATGTGAGACTGATTTGCTACTAATAAGGCTGATGAAGGAAAGAGCTGAAGAATCTGATCCCGATCGGTTAATGTAGGTGGAGTGGATATGCAGCACTTCTCGGTTCTAAAACCTAATTTGATTAGATTGAGAATGTTAGTTAATACTAGGTTTTGTCTAAGACACCCTAATTGTTCTTTGATTCCCTCCCTCACCTCTTGTTGAGACAGCGTGGGGGTAATTCGGAAAAAATTGAAAAAATAAATTAGAAATAGATCTTAAATATCAATTTTTCAATTAGTTCCTATATCAAGAAAGGACTAGAGGAGTAAGATTTAAGAATTGTGTTTTTTACTGATGGTATTATTTGTTAGTATAATTACTATACTAGTTTGGTGGGAGGGGGGCGACAATGCGCCTCCATGCTTGAGCTGGGAATAGCTGCTAATGCTATGTTTGGTATGGTGGAATTGGGAGGTGGAATTGGAAATGGAATTCATTTCCTATGTTTGGTATGGTGGAATTGGGGGGTGGAATTGGAAATGGAAATGGAATTCAAAATGGGTAGAAATGAATTCCATGATGTAACCCATGGAATTGTATTCAATTCTATGTAATTGATTTTTTGACCCCTCATTTTTTTCCTATATCAAGAAAGGACTAGAGGAGTAAGATTTAAGAATTGTGTTTTTTACTGATGGTATTATTTGTTAGTATAATTACTATACTAGTTTGGTGGGAGGGGGGCGACAATGCGCCTCCATGCTTGAGCTGGGAATAGCTGCTAATGCTATGTTTGGTATGGTGGAATTGGGAGGTGGAATTGGAAATGGAATTCATTTCCTATGTTTGGTATGGTGGAATTGGGGGGTGGAATTGGAAATGGAATTGGAATTCAAAATGGGTAGAAATGAATTCCATGATGTAACCCATGGAATTGTATTCAATTCTATGTAATTGATTTTTTGACCCCTCATTTTTTTCCTATTTCTATCTCCATTTCCATCTTCATTTCCATTTCCACCAAAATCAATTCCAGCATACCAAACGAGCCATAAATTAGTGCTGGATTTTAATCCATACTTGATAAGGAAAGAAGCATGCCATTTAGTCTATCATTCTTATCATGCAAATGATCGCTTCAAACCACAGCTTGGTGAAACGGATTACAACTGAAAACTCGGGAGATTTGCAATTTTCGTCATTGTTCTCATCTTAATATGATTCTGAAGCTCTGATTCCGTACTCTCTTTTATGTGATGATCATTTAGGCGATTCTATTAGACATGCGTCTTGCTTGTTGTTAATGAAAGCTCTAAACTAGAATTAGAGGAAATGAAGAAGACGGATTTTATTTATGATAATTGTTGGCTCTCCCATGGCTTATTTGACATGAATTGCAATGGCATGAGCGAATCTTGAATTCCATCTAACCTGAATTCTTAGCGACTCACCAAAATGCATTAACCAAATTTGTGGTCTTTGGGATGATGTCAGAGACTAATAAGTCATCTGAACTCTGGAGGAAATCAGTTGCATGGTTCATTTCACCTAATGCGACCATTAAATTGCTGTCTAAATTGAACGCTCCTTGTATTTAAGCCAGTTTTTACTTGTGGGTCTTGGACTACATATTTTAGTTCCTAAATGTCTATAGCCCCTATGAACTATTCCTATAAGTTATGCTTATTCCTGTAGGTCAGTAAAGGAACGATATGAACATATTTTATTTTATTGTTGCTGTCTATGGCCCTTTAAAGCTGGCTTGGTCGTTCAGCTTTACAGACAGGTTAAACTGTCACTCTGCTTCATGCATAGTTTGGCTTGTGTAATCTCCGAGTATTGCAAGGGAAAAGGTGCCCTTGTGGCACATTGGTCACTGGCTGAAGCCCCCATTCATATACTTGTTAATATTAAAAGCCCTATTTTTATTGGGTTTTGTGTAAGCGTTGTATTTCTTCTTTTGTTTGGCTGGAAATGACCGCTAGAATGGAGACTTTATGGAAGTTAATAGCAAGTTTGAGGTAATGGGAAAGAGGGGAAGGGGAACAAGGGGAAAAATGAGGTCTTGAGTAAGGTTTTACCTTGGACCAGTTATTTTCATATTCTTCTTTAGTTATTTGAACTTGGTAGTTTGCTACACAAGATAGGAACTTTTGGGAGAAACACATTTAGATAGCTTTGCACAAGTTTTCCATAAATCCCGTATCAGAATCTCGTATTTCTAATGTGATAGAAATAAAAGAGACAATACACTTAAGACAATATAAGATACTCCCGTTTTTCTTATACACTCTTCTCCGCATTTCAGGATCAAGTAATTGTGGTGAAGCAAGAAGCCCTGGTAATAATCAGATGTTGCAAGAAAGAAGCAATCAGGATGCTGCGGGTTCCTCTGGGACAAAGTCAAATGAGAATATGATCAAAACACCCAGTGAGGTGGAGAATCCATCAAGAAAACCACATCCTGGCCAAAACAGAGGGAGGGAAATTGGCTCAAATTCAATGGAAGACATGCCTTGTGTTTTCACACAAGGGACAGGCCCTAATGGGAAAAGGATTGAGGGAATATTGTACAGATATGGCAGAGGGCAGGAAGTGAGGATCATGTGTGTATGCCATGGAAACTTTCTCTCTCCAGCAGAGTTTGTGAAGCATGCTGGTGGTGGTGATGTTGCTCACCCACTTAGACACATAGGTGTAAACCCTTCTTCTACTCCCTATTTGTAATATATGATACATTTGGTGAGTAAATTATTTCAATTAGATAGTCTCTTCTCATGTAAAATTTTTCCCAGTCTCTTAGATCATAAACATGTATGTTGTAACATTGCCTTTCTTGACCAGGGAATCCCATTGGGATCTTTAGCTGTTGATGATGATTTTCCATCTAATCTTTCCTTTTCCTTTTTCACAAAGGCGACATGCAATCTGAAGAATTTTATTGATACATTTGAAGGTTTCAATGTTGGTTTTAAAGGATCACAAAAAGAAAATTGCAAGACAAATTGCTAGTAAAGATATCCAAACTCTAGCTACATCAAAGGATGTCCTAGTGCACAATATTCCTACCACGCAGTGACTGATGAGAGATAGATACGTACGGTCTTACCTTTATAAGCGAAGATGTTTTTATGATTTAAATCTGTGACCTCCAAATCACACAACAGTAACCTTACCATGGTTTTAAGGTCCACAAAAGTATTTTTAAAATTGCTGGAGTCTTGTATCAGGGATTTTTGAATCACATCATAGGTTTTGATGTTCAAAATTTTACTGCTCGGCTACTAGCTTACAGGTTACAGCCCCGCCAAAAAAAAAATTACAATGTCAGAAAACTATATTTACATACGGGGTTCCTACTCGCCACAGTTGAAAGAAAAAAATACATTTACAATTTTGCCGAAAGTTATACATGATCAGAGATCCTCTGCCACCATGATCTACATCCTTCTTTCCCCAAACACTATCTTGGGAAACAGATTTCCAGACATCAGATCCAATGAGCAGCATAATGCACAAATAAGAAGCTCTTGAATCTCAAAGATCGATTCATAAAATATCCTCAGCTATGTGAATTGACATCTGATCATACTAGTAAACCTAGACGAGCTAATATCTATGCGAAATAAGGCCTAGCCATTCCATAATGCACACAGCCTTAACAACAACGACAATAACAACACTTGCCCCGTGACCAACAGGAGGACCAAGAGAAGCAACAGAACCAATTACAAAGGTTGGCAGTCGAGTGTGGTGCTAGTTTAGATGCGTCTTCTTTTGGGGGACCACATGATTCTTCTACTGATTTCCGTGGGGAAATATCTGCCTTGTGGGCTCCAAGTCTGTCCGCTTCTATCAAACTGCAACAATTTCATACAGATCATACCAATTCGCTTGCACAGCATTAGCTGAATTGAAAAACACTTGCTGAGAATTTCAAGAAAAGGCCATTAGAAAGCATGTGCAAGGATCAAAGACGAACAAAGACATACTTGTAATCAAAGGAGTAAGACTGAACGTAATAAATTGAATGAACAAGAGTTGACAAGGAGCAGAGAGTGACTAGAAAAGTGTCCTAGGTGCATAGGTAGAGAGTAAAAATATGCATATGAAAAGAGAAGCATGATATTGCTATCTTTCATGGTTGCAGCTCCAACTGGAGCAGAATGCTCAAATGCAACTTAACTAGTAACAGGTGGGACCCGCTTCTAATATTGGAATGATAACAAAATGACCATGGAAGCATTCTTTCTGCAGAGCAAAAATGATGTAGCTCTCATTGTGCATATTAAATCTATAGGATCTTATCCAAATTTTCATGTGAACAGATGCTTTAGCCGCAGCTACCCTAATGTAAACCGTTATAGGACAATAAAGCAAGAAATAATAATGTAAGTAAAGAAATTGTTCTACACATAACACATCAAAATTTGCTTCCTTAGTAATCTAGTATTCTGTATTTATGACATTGTTCTAACGCGTAGAAAGTAGCAACACACACACACATACAGGACAGAGAAAAAATGGACTCACATTGGGAACGCAAAAGAGCACGTACTGGTTCCACTACCATGAGAACGACCGGATACGTTGTGAGACTTCCAGATTAGATCTGGATGCAAACTCTGTGTCTTGTTTTGCTCTTCATTCGACCTTTTTTCTGACTCAAAAGCTTTATCTAACATTTTATTTATTTGCAAGTCCTCCATATTATCAACGGTCTCCTTCTCAGTTTCTATGTCCTCTGGTATAACAAATGAGGGTTGGGTACGAAGCTCACCAGACTTTGTCAATTCTCCAGACTTGTATAAATCATCGAACATGAAATGGTCTCGAGAGAAACTATAGTTCCCTAAGTGAATGCTAAACAATGATTCATTAGAAGCAGTACTCCATTCCACTGGAGATGTATTACTTCTTCCAAATATTGAAGATGGAATCCTGTTAGGATCATAACCTCCGGACGGGTCCATCACTTGGATTGGAGGGCTAACTGTTGGTGGCACACATGTTGAGGTGGAAACTGATGAAGAGTTGCTATCAACTTCAGATGAGGAGGAAGAGCTATGACCGGAAACATCATTCTGTTGATTTTTTGATGCAGGTCTAAATGACTTAGACTCAAAATGAATCGTCTCTACTTCAAAGGAAACGTCTAATGATGATTCCGATGAAGAGGAAGAACTTAAACTTCTGACTGACTCCCATATACTTCCTGTTCCATTGGTATGTGTCTCGGGGAAATTACTTTCACCACCTTCCCAAACTCTTTCATCTCTAGCAATAAGTTCTATTTGCCCATCTGAATCTGTACTACTTCTACTTCCGTCAATTAACCCAGATTTTGAATGGGAATGCTTGCTTCTTCCACTCCCCGAAAAAGAAGATTCCGGACATATTTCTACATGCTTTTCATTTTTGCTCTGATAATCAAATGTGTCAGCATACATTTCCAAACGCTTGCTTCTTCCTTTCCCTTCAATAAACCCTGCATTAATTAGTCTCTGAATTCTCAGAATTGAGTCTGCTTTTAGATATAACAACCTAATAATATAAAGAAAAATTTCTCAGGTGTTGCCCCACCCAGCTACCCCTCCTCAGGGTTAAACGATAATAACCTTAAAAATTCATCACTTCATGCAAAAACTTCAGGTTTCAATCATATCAACGAAACCGTTGTTATCCTCATAATCTAATTTACAATCTATATGCCGAAATGTCATATTCATTCATCGATCATGGAAATATTTTCCTTACGTGCAACTAGAACAACAATGAAAAGAATATATATATGAACAGAAATGATATCGGAATAGCTTGCTGATTACGTCAGGCAGCTGAAATCCAGTCACCGGAAGAGGCACCGTTCAGAATTTCCTTAATCACGGATCTCTACATAACACATAGAAAATGAGAAATCGTGGAAGCTGGAAAGGAATTGGAACTCTTACAGGAAAAAAATTTGGAAGTCGTAAAAACCATTCATTAGGCAAACAAAACAAATTAAGAGACCTTAAAATCGATGGCTTAAACCATATCTGAGCAACCGATTTTGGTTGAGAATCATATCTGAAGCTTCGGGTTCGTTGCCCTGAATTCTTCGACTTTCAGTTTCGATGCCAAATGCGCAAAACAAGTTTGAAAACAAGAAAAACAATTTTAAAAAAAAAAGTAAAGAAGAAAAAGAGACTCATGCCGAATGAGAAATTAGGGTTTCATTGGGAATGTGATGTCGAAGGTCTTGCGAAGTTATCGGCGTGTCCCAAAATCCGATTTCCATTTTTCCATATGTAACTAACTATATCTTCGTTTCGCGCCATATCTTCATCTTACGTCTCAGTGGCAGTCTTGGAGGGAGGATATAGTACAAAGCTTGTCCAGTGCTTTTCTAATATTGGCCAATCAGATGACGCCACGTCACAAATATGCGCGTGCCGTATAAAATGACAAAAAGATGCATGGCCCTTGATTGGTCCAAAAAAATCCCTTACATTTGATGTGACGTAATATTGAGGTCTTGTTGGCCGTTAAAGTAGAAGACAACGCGCATGCCACGTACTCTTACAAGCAAAATGTCTGGTTTTTTTTTCATAATAAAAATTTAGATATAAAAAAAGTTAAAAAAATAAGATTGAGTTATAAACAGATGAATAAGATATGAATGAGCTCCAGCGAATTTTGTAGAATTAAGTCCTAATTCACG
>JANTPZ010115533.1:0-12339 GCA_025593235.1 Vachellia pachyceras
TTACTATTGTCTCTGCTATTATCTTTTTTAATTCCTTAACAAATGTTTTTACCAAATTCTGTAATCCTGGATTCATGAGGATACATTCTTGAAACATTGATCATTTTAAAGTTTTGAAAATCTTTGTCTAGGAGTACAAATGTTTTAGAGTGGGGGAATGTGATTGAACCTTATTTATACCACTTTTGTACTTGAATTTCCAGAGTTTTTGATATAATTTTAGTCCTTAATGATCTTTCTTTTGCTTAATTTGATATTTAGAGTTGTTGATCTAGATTAGTGTGATTTTGGGTGCATCTGCCATGAATAATGATACAATTGTAATCAAATTCCATCATGAGAAAATGATACTTCAAATATATGCTATTTCATTTCAGGAACTCTGAACAAAAACATGAGGAGACAGCTCTGGGAAAGTTCGCCGCGGCGCAATTCATAGTTTACCACGGCTAAAGTTCACTCAGACAAGCATGAGCCCTCGGGTTAGGTTAACCGTGATGAAACCTCAAGTTCGCCGTGGCGAATATCATGTAGCAGCAACAAAACCATGCTCCAAAATGAAAACCAACCCGACCCGCCTTCTTAGATCCTACCCTGGACGGTTAATACACACCAAATAGGGTAAGTTTCGAAAGAAGAGGAAGGAGGCATAAATCATCACCATTCTCATATTCTCTCATTTTCTCTCTACTCATAACCCTAATCTCACCCCATCTCACCATCAATCCAACCATGCACCTCCAATCATCCATTCGAAGCTCGGTTTCGCATCGAAGGAGTAGTTGAGCATCTCCTTTCCCTTTGAAGATGAAGATAGTATGAGTTCAAAGTTCTGAAAGGGGAGTATTTGTTTTAAATATGCATTTATGTTATGGATTACTTGGTTTCTGAGTTAGAACTTGTAATTTGTACGTAAATACTTAATCTCGGTAGATGCCAAACTTGGATTAATTATGTATTGAACTTGTTTTGTAATTGACATTGTAGAGTGAAGTCACGCTTCTACCTATTCTATGAAATCTTTGTTGTTCTCTTCCATCTTCCTAGTTGTGCTTGTGTTTAGAGGCAATGATGTGTTGAGTTGAATTTTTCACTTTGTGATTTCCGTACACACATTAAGTGTTTTTAAAGTGTTTTATGGAATGGAGTTCATTACATGGAATTTCTGACCCAGCGAGTTGTTGGGGTTTTCATTATGAAACTTAGTGCGAAAACTAATACTTTCCCTAATCTTTTGTGAACTATGATGGCCATATTCATTTTAAAGAGGGAATCCACCATCAAACACTTTTACACTTTAATTCTGTTTTGTTGCTTCCTCACAATTCAAAAATACCAAAAAGAAATTTTATTTTGTATTTAGCTTTTATATACATAGTTATTTTGAATCAAAAATAG
The DNA here is from genome assembly GCA_025593235.1 of Vachellia pachyceras. Taxonomy (NCBI): domain Eukaryota; kingdom Viridiplantae; phylum Streptophyta; class Magnoliopsida; order Fabales; family Fabaceae; genus Vachellia; species Vachellia pachyceras. The sequence continues at coordinate 1,399 of JANTPZ010115533.1, forward strand.
TGTTCAATTACTAAACTAATTTAAACACAAGCTATAATCTATTGGTATACAAAGCTCCAGAGAGAACGACCCTATGGTTTCACCCTGTGCAATCCTTGGAAATCACAAATCTTTCAATCCATTTCCAATGCTAGACACTGAGAAAGTTTTATAATCTGTGGTGTAGTCGAATCAGCCAAAAAGTCACTACTACAAAAAGTACTTTTTACGCCTTATTTTTAACCCAATTGGCGCCCTTTCTCGGGGGGTGTGCATGTGATGGGAGTAGAAAGTTAAGGTCTACGGCGCCCTATACATAAAAGGCACCATAGGTACCCTACGACGCCCTATATTTCAAGACAGGCCATCATAGGTACCCTAAGGCTCCCTATATTTCAATATAGGGAGCCGTAGGTATGCACCCTACGGTGCCATATATTTCAAGATATAGGGCACCGTAGGTATAATATTTTTTTAAAAATGTTCTGTTCAAGATAAGTACCTATTGAAAAGTTTCATTCTTTTGATTACACAATAACATTATGCGCCTCAAGATCTTTATATGGAAGATCGTCTAAATACAAGGCACAGAAACAATAGCAATTACAATGTCACATAGCAATTTCTTATGAACTTCAAGCAAATCCAATCTTCTGCCAGTGAGACATGTAAACAAAATGAATGAAAATAAATAAGAAATAACTCTGCTAAGCAGAGAAGATGAAGACAGAGGTAAAAGAAAGCGAACCCATTTATTTTTCTTCTTCTTCAACTACATCATCTTCTGCTAATGACCGTGCATCCCACCTCCTATCTCGTAACTGTTTAAAGTTAGGAAGAGCTGATTAAAATGGTGTGGGATTTAAGTATGAATAGAGAGTGAGAGCTGAATGTGAGAGATGAGAGAGTTAGGAAGAGCTGAATGAGGGCCATCTCTTAAAAGAAGGAGATTCTTGGGCAGAGTAAAACCATTTCAAATTTTGTGGCAGGAGGGCTTTTTAAGCGCCTTATATCTAAGATAGGGTGTAAAAAGGTGCCTTTAGGCGCCTTATATTAGGCTAGAGTGTTTAAAGGTACCCTTTGGTGTCCTATCTCATTATAGGCCACCTAAAGTCACACTTTAGGCACCCTATCCTAATATAAGGTGCCTAAAGGCTCCTTTTTACACCCTATCATAGATATAGGGCGCCTAAAGCGACCGCCTTCAATTTTTACTCCCTTTTTTAAAAAAGGACGTGAATTTTAGTAGTAAAAACTATACTATGTAGTAGTGAGTATCTCTTTAAGTTTAGGATGATGATTTTTCCTATACCATCGCCACAATAAGGCATGATGATTAAAGTCGCCGCAGTTAGGTGAATCTTCACATTTATGGGAGCCACTTCCTGATAAATAGGAAGAAAGGCAAACCCTGATAGACAGGGTTACATGGAACTAATTGCCCTAGCACAAGGCATGCTACTTCCTGAGAGACGGGGAGAAAAGCAAATTCCTGATAGACCGGAATAAGTAGGACTCCAATGAGAAATCATTGTGAGCTTCTTATGTTGTTCCATGAGAAAGAAAAGAGTAACAGTAAGGCATGTGAAGTAAACGATTCCCAATATGAAGAGATAAAGAATGAGCTAATGGCAGGCAAGGAGAAAATTCCCTAAAAAGGTTTGGGTACCAGATGAGCTAATGCGAAGAGCAGAATGATAATCCTCTTTCTCTGTAATGTACTAGTAAGGATTAAAGTGGCAAGGATTGTATGTTTATATGAGTATTATGCCATGATTTTAGGGATTTGAGACCCTCAAGAGTACACTTGGAAGTAATCCAATAGAATTTTGGAGTTTAAGTAAAAGGGAAAGCTAAGCAAAGGTAGCAAGACTACTAATCTCCTCTTATTTTTATGAAAATGAGTTGTGAATGTTACATGAACCTTGATGATGATTAAAGTGAATGATTTGTGTATGAAATGTAACTTTTGTGCTATGGCCATATGGATATTAAAGTGTTATTAGATATGTCACATGTTTATATGATCATACACTTGCTTTAAAGTTATGTATGGACATTCACAATATTTTAATTATGTAGTTTTGCTATTGGGATTCCCAAATCTCATTCCCCACCAACTAACCATGTAGGTAGTTTTATTTAATCAAACGCTACTTTGCAATGGTTATTAAAATCAAATTTGCATCTTTTTGCAGTAGCTTAGAAAGAGGCAAGACAATTTTGCTGAAATCTTTGATAAACCGCCTATAAAAACCAGCATGACATGGAAAGATCGGACATCTCTTACGCAACTAGGGTAGGGTAAGGAAGAGATTACTTCAATTTTAGTTTGTCAACCTCAATACCCTTTTGTGAAATCAAGTGCCCTAAAACTATTTCCTCATTTACCATAAAATGACATTTTTCAAAATTTAGAATCAAATTTTTTTCAAATCTTTCTCAAGACTGGCTAAGTAATCATAAAAAAAATCCACCATAAATAGTAAAATATCCATGAAAACCTCCATACATTCTTCTAAAAACTTAGAGAAAACTGCCACCATGCAGCATTAGAAAGTTCCAGAGTATTGCATAGTCCAAAAGGGCATCCTTTGATATGCAAAAGTACCGAAAGGACATGTGAATGTGCTTTTATCTTGTCCTCACGTGCAATTGATACTTAGAAGTACCCTGAGAAACCATCTTAAAAGCAATAATATGATAAGCATTTGGTAGGAAAATGATCCTTGTGTGTAGCATCATTCAATTTCCTATAGTTTATACACATACGCCAGGAGTTTTGTACTCTTGTGGGTATAAGTTCATCCTTTTAATTCCTCACCACTGTAATCCCACTCTTTTTAGGCACTACATGGATGAGGATAACCCATTCACTATCTGAAATTGGATAGATAATCCTCGCACTTAGCAGTTTGGTGATTTCCTTTTTAACCACATCCAAAATTAGTGGGTTTAACCGCCTCTAGGGTTGTATAATAGGTTTTGATTCTTCTCTCAAAATAATCCTATGTGTGCATATCGCTAGGCTAATCCCCAGTATATCCGCTTAAGTCCATCCCAACGCTCTCTTGTGCTCTCTTAAAATAGTTGAGAGTTTCTCTTCCTCTTTCTCAGATAAGGACTTAGCAATTATAATTGGAAGAGTATCATTAGTCCCAAAAAAAAACATACTTTAAATTAGATGGTAAGGGTTTCAATTCGAGCATGGGAGGTTGCACAACAGAAGGAATTAAAGTGTGAAGCTCAAGAGAGAAAAGATCACTTCCCTGCTTATCTGAGGTTTCTTAACTGTCTACTGGTGCTTTTGCAGCGGTGTAGGAGTCCCCTACAAAATCAATAGACTCCCCTTTTCCAGGGGTAACATATTTAGTTACAATGTGCTTAATATTGGGGTATGATTAAATTTGCTGCAGATCATGAGGGGGCATTATGGAGAGCAAACATTTTAATACAATACATTGAAGAAATGTTCTTATATTCTCATAAGCACAGTTAGAATTCTCGGAATACAGGGTTGCAAAGGAGGTTGGTGAGTCATATTCAGAAATGAAGGCTACAGATAAAATATTTGAATGTGAAAACTCAGACTTAGATTAACACAAATGTCCTCAACTGTCATGTTATTTTCATTAAGTCTCAGAATGGTATACACATACTTCAAAATTGTCTTGCAGCACGTAATTCGAATAAAATGATGGACTAAGTAGGTGCAAGCTTATGTGAGTGTATGTGATATGTAGGAAGAGTATGTACGTACTGAAAAATGAAATGAAATGGATGAATAAAGCTAAGAAAGGAGTTTCTTGCCAAGGCGAAATTTAAATTATGTTGCAACGAACAAAACCCGAGAGGGTTGAACAGATGAAAGTCAAAGTTACTGTAATATCCACCCTTTTCTCTAAATTGCAATAGAGGTCAAACTGATAGATATGAGATATGATAAGACCCATAAATAAAAGTACAGAAAGAGAAGATGTCAATGGATCAAAGAAACCCTTGTCAATTTAATCCTAAGGCTTTGCAATTACTAAGAATGTAAGCTATGAACATAAAGGTCATGAAGTAAAAGACCAAGGGCAATATGGTTATTGGATAAAAGGGCCAAACCAGTAGTCAAAAGTTGACATTGAGCCCACAGATAGAAAGTACGGAAAAAGATGATGCTGATGGGCTATATAACTCAAAGTCAGACCTGGCTCAGCGGGAGAAGTTTTATGAGAACTCCGCAGTTAAGCGTGCTCAACCTGGAGTAGTGTAAGGATGGGTGACCTTCTGGGAAGGACCCAGATGTCATTACACAAAAAGATCAAGGACGAAAAAGTTAAGGGCAAAATGGGAATTATGAAAGATTAGAGAAAATAGGGGCATTTTGGTAATTAAGAGAAAAGTAAGGGCATTTTGGTCATTTGACAAAGCCAAAGTCAAAAAAGTCAAACAGTTGACAAAAATATCAGAAAAATTCATAGATGCCCAAAAGATAGAGTAGAACTCACTGATTACCAGTGATTTGACTGAATGCTAGATTATGATTTGAGGAATTTTAAAGATTTAATGGCCGAAAGTAATTATTTGAGATACTAGGAGACCTCAATCAGTTGAGTTCAAGGCATAGAAAAATAAAGTGAATTTTATAGTAATTAATAAAATTATTACCCAATATATGATTGAGGCGAATTTCCCGATTTTAAGGAAAAAAGGCCCGAAAATCCTGAAAATATAATTTTATTCAAAAATTAATTCTAGACAATCTAGAGGGCAATTTGATGAAAGGAAAAGGGCTAGAGTATCAGTGAAAATTATAGAAATTTTTAATGCCTTAAAAGTTAATTGCTCATCAAAAATACATTTTACGGGGATTTTTCGGCAGGATAAAATTACCCTGTTAGTTTTGGACGAATTTCAAGGGTATTTTTGGGTAAATATTTCACCATATTAATAAATGAGTTATGGAGATTAAAAGAGGAATAAAACATCTCCAGAAAAGTGGAAACAGATTTATTGGAATTAAGTTACTTTTACCGGTGAAAGTTGTAATCGGTAGAAGTAACCGAACGGTAACCAGTTTGGTTAGTGTAACCAAGGTTACAACTAGATTTGTAACCCCATGTGTAGCCATTATTACCACTTTATGAAGACCAATGAGAGCTAAGCATATAAATGTGGACCAATAAGATTAATTTTATTAATTAAATTCCATATTAACCATTTAAGCTTTAATACATGAATTATTAAACATAAAATTCCCTCTTCCTCCTCCTCACTTTCTGAACAAAATTCCAGCCCCAAATTGAGAGAGAAAGACACAATTTTTAGCAAGCACAAGAGAAGAACAAGCTCCCAAAAATCAAAGGTAAGAAGCTAAACCACCCAATCATATATTTTTTCTTGATCCTTGTGATCTCCTATACAACTTCCATGGATTGGAATTTTGATTAATTATCTCTTTCTCAAGTTTGATGCTCATGGTTCTTGAGAAACAGCTAGAAAGAGAGGGATTTAGAACTCATGGTTGGTTATAAAAGACTCCTTATGTTGTAAGGAGTGTTTTGGTGTATATGTTGTGGTTGTTTGGCTCTTGTTTGTGGATTTTGTAAATTTTGGGATGATGAACCCTAAGGGGAGATGCTGCCCAAATCTCTATTTAAGGTAGAAGAGTTGAATTCAAGCTATAAAACACATGGAAATTGGTTTGGAAGCAAGAAAATGATGATACATAAGTTGAAATTGTTTGAAAACTCATTTTTTGGCAATTTTTGGGGAATTTCGTGCAAATCTAGAAGTGGAGGAAGAAGTGTGTTTTTGATGATTTTAACGCTTCCATTGGCTTTAAAATGAAAAATTGTGTATGATAGTGCAAGATTTGACCAGAAGGGGGTGAATTCGTCAAGTTATAAATTTAAACTGAAAATCACTGAATTAATACAAATTCACCGAGAGAGATAAAGAGAAGATGGACATGAGAAATTTATACTGGTTCGGTCCTTCTGACCTACATCTAGTCCTCAGAATACCTCTGAGTTTTTTAATCCACTAATCAACAATGAGGAAGGCCAACACTGCCTATGCAATGGAGAAACACATTCACCCTTACAACAACAATAAAACAAAGTCTCACACTCTATTTTCTGACAAGCTCGTAGCCCAATGGATTCAAGGTCCAAACCTTGAATTTCTCACAGATTTATTGTAAGTGATGCTCAAAGAAACTCTCTCAAAGAGTAGATAACTAATACTGAAGCTTTGAAGAGAGTATTGAAAAGTTTACGGAGAATGAATGCTTTGAATGCTAGTAATAAATTGTTCGTCTCTTCATTTTTTCTCTGTAATCAATGCGAGGTACTTTTATAGATGAGAAGTAATGAAATGCCATTAGAGACATTTGAATACCCGTTACTCTCATCAACCACTTCTTTGTCTTCACCATTATTTCAGTATTAAATGAGTTTCAAGAGCGTTGGCGACGACGGCTTATTTATGCAATCTGTCTGTACGAAGTATTATCAGCGTTTTCTCTTCCTATGATCCTCGGTTTCTGCATTTATGATGGCAGGTGAGATTCAAACATTGTTAATCATGAATAAGGAAAGTTAGAGAGGAGGTAAAAAGCTGTCAGAGAAAAAATAGCCATTGAGAAAACAATATTTGAGTTTTGGTTTTACAATACTCGAGTGATAACCAAACAATTTGAACAATACTCAAGTGTTTTATTTCAATGCTCGAGTGTTTGAAACATTTCTGAATTACTCAAGTGTGCTGAGAGTATTGCAGAAGTTTTTGAAATTGAACACAAATACTCAAGTGTTACAAATTAAGTACTCGAGTGCTCAGAATACTTCTAGTTGCCACTCTATTGTTCAGATGAAAACTTAAAGTAGAGTGTTTTGAAATGTCACAATATTCGAGTGTTGAACCATAATACTCGAGTGTTGTTGCTTCTCTGACCATTACTCGAGTATTTTGATGGAAGTGTTGTGTTTTAAGAAAAAGAATGCTTGATACTCAAGTATTGAAAACCTAATACTCGAGTTTTGTCAACACTTTCATCAAATGCTCGAGTGTTCTGCTTGAAGTGTTGTTTTTCATTTAAAAACTTTGCCCGATACTCGAGTGTTGTAAACTAGCACTCGAGTGTTGGCAACACTTCTTCCACAACTCGAGTGTTCTGCTTCAAGTGAAGTGCTGAGCATTGAAATCATCTCAATACTCAAGTGTTTCAATACAATACTCGAGTGTTGTAATACTTCCATCTGTAACTCAAGTACTCTACTTAAAGTGAAGCAAGATATCTTGAAAATAAGTCACAATACTCGAGTGTTAGAACACAATACTTGAGTGTTGCTAACACTTTAACATCAATATAATACTCAAGTTTCACTTGAAAGTATAAGTTAAAAACATTCTAAGAACCACTACTCGAGTGTTTTGACAATTTCACTAGAGTATTGACAACACCTCAACTTGTTACTCGAGTATTCATTCAAAGTGTTGTATTACATAAACATTTTAGCTTACAGTAATCGAGTATCATCATTCATTTCTCGAGTATTCTTAACACTTCCACTAGTAACTCAAGTGTTGTTTGAAAGTATTGATTTTTATCGCATGAACAAGGTTCAATACGTTTCAAACCACAATACTCAAGTATTTCAAATACTTTCATTCAAACAATATTACTGAAGCATAGAACTCGAGTGTACAATAATTCAAGCTGCATAATTTCTGAAATCATTTTGTTATCATCAAAACATAGCATCAACAGTGTAGGGGTAAAGTGAGCCAAGGAATTTGGAAGCATTACAAATCCATAAGACAAGTGAAAAGCCTCTATGAAACAAGGAAGTTCAAGAGGATGTTTAATGAAGTTTTACATTGATTCTTGCCTTGAAATGGCTTGTACTTAATGGCCATGATGTTGTGCATTATGTAGGCAAGAGTTTGGTGCAAAGAATTAATTTCTCATGTGATCAAGAAAGCATCAAAGTTAAGGGAAAGATTAAGAGCTAAAGGTAGCAAAACTCTCTAACCTTAAGGTAAATTGCTTTGAAAATGTGTATGAACTTATGCATTACTTGTATTGAAAATTTATGATGATTGAAAGTGTGAAAATGTACTTTTGTGTGCTATGGCCATATGCATCTAATTGTTACATGTTGCACTTTTATGAATTCACACTTATATTGAATGTTGTCATGCAATTTTATAAAGTGTGTTGGAAAGTTTTGCTATTGGGATTTCCAAAAATCTCATTATCCCCCACTAACCATTTTAGGTGGAAGCTCAAGCAAGGGTAAGAGCAAAGGGATCAATGATTCAAGAAGGCATAATGTTGTGCTTTTGTGTATTAAAGTTGTGTGATGTTTGAAATTATGTTTTAATGTGGTTGTAATTATGTAAACTAAACTCCTACATGTATAATAGCTAAGTAGTAGTGGAAGCATGCTTTAATTAATTCCATATGCATGAATAACCATGATCAAATGAAGTCTAAAAGTGGGCATCCTTAAGTATGAGAAAAATAAATGGAAAGTTTGAGATAAAGGTGGTAAGAAGGTTGGTCAAACCCTGTACTTTGGCATGATGTGAAATAGGGTAAATGAACTCCAAATGAGTTGAATTTTTTCAGAAAAATATTTCATATTTCAATATTTAAAATGAGCCAAAGAACACTGGATTTGGAGTTTTTGACAAAAAGTTCTGATGTTCCAAAGTTAGCGAAAAATCACAGAAAAACCTGGGAAAATGGAAAATTACCAAATGAACAGTGCAACTTTGTGTATTAAACTGTATCAATTTGGAAAGTTTATGACCCAATGAGTATTTCTCCCCCATAAAGGAACTTATAAGCTTCAACTAGAAATTGGAACCACTCCATTTTAATTTTTCTAGAATTAGTTATGAATTTTCAAAGTTGGGCCAAAATTTTGTGAATAGTAACTTTAAAAGTCAATTTTTCTGATTTGATTTCTTTTAACTTTATAAGATATTCAAGGCACAAGAATGGTTCCATAATGATATAAAATGAAGCTAAGGGTATTAGTTAAGGTGTGTTACAGTTACACCATAGCAAAATTGAAATTTAGTCTCTGCGAACTACACTCGAGAGGGTGTTCATCCTTAAAATCAAAATTTAGTCACGGCGAAAAACAAAGTTAGCCGTGGTGAAAGTGCGAAAACTGATGCAGAACGCAAATGAAATTTGGTATCTTTGTCTATATTTCCAAAAACTCAATGTTATGCCATGCACATGTAAACATATACTATTAGCATTTGCAAAATTGATCTAGTAAAAATGAAAAAACAGCAAACAATTGCACAAGCTAGCCTAAACTAGTTGCTCAGGCTCCTGGTAACAGCGCCGTCCATAATTGAAAGTATAAACTTTCCATTTTTAAAGGCCTTGAAAATGGATCAAAACACTTGTGTTTTGCAAGGATTGCACTATAGGGTGCAACCCCAGGATCATTCTCTATTGAGCCCTAGGAGCAAATAGTTAAATTAACTTGTGATTTAGTTCGCTGTAAGAAGGAGAACCATTTTTTAATTATAAAAACTTGTATCAAAACTTGAATATAAACAAACTCTCTTTTTATGTTTTTGGATTATTGGAATGCAACAAAAACAATGTTAAAACGCAAAAGCTATTTGACCATGAATTCCCCTTAGAAATAATTTAAGCTATCATAGTTCACAAAAGATAAGGTAGAGTAATAGTTTCGCACTAAGTTTTGTGATGAAAACCCCAACAACGCGTTGGATCAGAAATTCCATGCAATGAACTCCACTCCATGAAACCCTTTAAAAATACTTAGTGTGTGTAGAGAAGTTACTAAGTGAAAAATCCAATTCAAAACATTATCACCTCAGATATCATTCACAACTAGGAAGATAAGAGAGAGCAACAAAGATTTCATTGAATAGGTAGAAATGAGACCTTACACTACTAAGTCAAACAATGACCAAATCATACACAAATTAATCCAAGTTTTATATGACCATAACCAAGTATTTAAGTACAAATTACTAGTTCTAACTAGCAACTAAGTAATCTATAGTAGAAATACAGATTAAAACTACTACTCCCCCTTTAAGCTCTTAAACTCAAGCCTTCTCCATCTCTAAGAGGAAGGCATAGGTTTAGCTACTCATGGTGAAAGCTCAATATTATAGGTGGGAGAATAACGATGCATGATGGTCTGGAAGTAAAGAATGGAAGTGGTAGCTAGGGTTGTGGATGAGAGAATATGAGAAAATAAAGAAAATAGATAAAAATGATGGATCAAAGTGTGGATACTGCATCCACCTACCTTATGTGCGAAAATTACTCTAAATAGGGTTTCTTAACTGTTCTGGATCGGGTTCATAATGTGGGTATGTTATTCTTTCCATTTGGAGCCTGATCTAGTTACTGAGTTGCGATATTCGCTGTGGTGAACTTTAGGTTTCCCCACGGTGAACCTCTCCTAAGGGTCCCTTGCTTGTATGCTTGAGTTTTGGCCTGGACGAAAGATGACATGTGCCATGGCGAAATGTTCCAGAGCTACTTCCTTCCATGCTGTGCTATAGTTCCTGAAATGAAATAGCAATGATTTGAAGTATCACCTGCTCTTGATTAGAATTAAGTACAAATATGTCATATTTCATGGAGATTGCACCCCAAATTCAAGCTAATCAAAACCAACAACTCTTGCTTCCAAATTGAGATCAAGTAAGGCCATGATGGGCCAAAATTGTGACACCTCTTATTATCCCTCTTAGCTTCCATTATGATAAGTTGGAACCAATTAACGGCCTCAAACATCTTACATTGTGAAAAGGAACCAAAATGAAAACTTTCATTTTTAAGAAAGTTACTATTCACAATTTTTTCGGGCCAACTTTGAAAATTCATAACTAATTCTAGAAAAATTGAAATCGAGTGGTTCCAACTTCTATTTGAAGCTTACAAATTCCTTTATGAGG